>RWJN01000007.1:0-247354 GCA_004332605.1 Steccherinum ochraceum
AAAGTCAATGTGGTGTGCCATGGACCCGTCCATCACTGTAGGTAGCGCGTCGAGGCCATTCTGTGTATGCGAAGGCACATGGTCCTGAGCCCTTTGATCGTCGGTACCACCCAGCATCCTAGCATCAGGAGAGGCAGTTGCGTTTCCCGAGATACGGACTACAAAGCAGAAAACGTCAACAGAGGCAGCTACATTATCAAGGTGGCACGCACTGGACTCCAAAGCATCCCTTTCTCCGTGAAGAATGTACCCCAAATGCTGGCGCAGCGACGCAGAGAACGATGGATCTGTAAGAGCAGGCACTTCTTCGATTGCTCGATCGACCAACGGGTATCTGGCACACGAGCAAAAACGTAAGGACAGGACGAACAAAGACAACGGGATCGCACCTCTCAAGTTCCTGCATCAGCTCTCGCACCGCCAATGCCTCAGCCGTATGCTGCAACTTCTCCTCCGACGCCAGTTTCTTCTTCGTGATCTCTTCCACTCGACCCACTAGGGTACTCATGCCTTGCTGCCAATGGGAAGGTCAGGAGATGTTGATGCATTTGCCGACATGTAACCACATACACCATTTCGAAAGCTGGTCAACAAGTCGCGTCGTAAACGATCGAATTCTCCCGACTTCTTGAACCTAGGTGGAAGTGAAGGTGAGATGACCTGGAGCCATGGATACTGCCACGTACTCGTCTACAAGCTGCGTCGGTGTCTGAGCTGGCATAACAGCCTAGTTTCACAAGGGTAGTCGACGTCTGGGAACGAATGCCGAAAGCATGAGCGGGCACTCTCTCGAGAAAGGGTAGTAGTGAGAGTTTCGGACAGCCTGTGTTGCAAAGAGCGCTCGCAAGGCAATCTCATCTTGGGCCCATCTTGGCCAGGCAATCATGGTCACCGAACCGGCGGCGACTTTGCACATTCTCTTCCTTTCACCCTGGTCTCACATCGCTCCGAAATTTCTCAAGAGTCCTCTATCCTCGTGGACGAAGAGCGAGCAACATAAATACGGAGGGTCTTCGATCTTTCCGTCGCAATTGTAGCCCAGCATGAGCGACTTCCCTCCTCTGAAGAACGATCTGTTACTCCGCGCAGCGCGAGGTGTGTCCTTCGTTTCTTGTACATCCTGCGATCACTGAAGTTGATCCAGGCGAGCAGACAGAACGTGCGCCGGTATGGGTGATGAGACAGGCAGGGAGGTATCTTCCTGGTACGTACCCCAGTCGTCCACGTGAAATCTACAATTGTGACGAGATGTCTACCAGAGTTCCGCAAAGTACGCGAAGATCATGAGTTCTTCGAGATTTGCAGGACACCAGAACTGGCAAAGGAGATTACCCTCCAGCCAATTCGTCGCTATACTGGCCTGATCGACGCGTCTATCATCTTCAGCGACATCCTGGTCGTCCCGCAAGCAATGGGGATGGAGGTGCTGATGAACCCCGGACCCCACTTCCCTGACCCGCTCAACACACCCGCCGATATTGGAAAGTTGACGAAAACGGTGGATGTGAACAAGGAGCTGGGATATGTGTTTGAGGCCATTACCGTCACACGCAAAGCTCTCGATGGTGAAGTGCCTCTCATCGGCTTCTGCGGTGCGCCATGGACGCTGTTTGCCTACATGGTCGAGGGCGGAGGCACAAAAACGTTCCAGAAGTCCAAAACCTGGCTATTCCAATATCCTCAGGAATCGAAAGATCTCTTGCTACGAATAGCAGATGTATGCGTGGATTACCTGATCGGTCAAGTCAAAGCAGGTGCCCAGGTGAGTTGAGACGGTCTTCTTCAGACGCGCTCAGCGGTTCGCTCATCATCATCGCACAGGTCTTGCAAGTGTTCGATTCATGGGCCGGCGAGCTCTCTCCCCACCATTTTGCCGAATTCTCCCTTCCCAGTCTTCAGCGCATCTCCTCAGGCCTGAGGAAAGCTTTTGCAGACGGCTCTATCCCATCCGTTCCCCTCATCCTGTTTCCCAAAGGTGCTAATGAGTCCCTCTCCGACATTGCAGCAAACGCAGGTTACGACGTCCTCGGGCTGGATTGGTGTATCGAGCCGGATCACGCTCGTCAGCTGGTAGGCGAGAAGGTCGCATTGCAAGGGAACATGGATCCTGTCATGCTCTACGGAGGGAAAGATGCCATTGAGCGGGAGGTGAAAAGAGTCTGTGAGGGGTTCAAAAAGGGTGGAGGAACGCGAGGATGGATAGCGAATCTGGGGCATGGGATTACACCTGGCGTTGACCCCGAAGATCTTCGTTGGTTTTTTGAATGTATTCATAAATACTCGTCTGCAAGTTAGCGATGACGAGAAGTGTAGCCAATAGACAGCATAATATAGCGGAAGGCGTAGAATTGCCTGTACTGATACAGCAGAGTACCCACGCGGACAGAGAGGATAAGGAAGTGTATTCACAGAGATTGCAGGATATCTATACAACCATGCGATGCTGAAAACCAAAATATAACGGTTATGTGCAGTCCGAACGATGGAACGAGAGCGATATGAGGGCATAAAAGAAGTGAGTGGATGAGGAAATATAGGATAGATGAATGATGGTGAGATGCATGATGAAAACAAGGATATAGTCAGCCATGGAAACCAGCCACTGACTGCAAGCTACTTCACGCAACGACGTCCGCAGCACTAAAGCTACTACGTCGCCTACGTATAGGTCGAAGGCCCGGGCGTCCGGACTTTGATTCTGTAGCCGTGACCACGACAGACGTATTGCTTGTCATCCAGTCTGCAGCTGCAGCTTGCGCGTTCTTCACAATCGCTGCAACTGCTTCTGGGGACTCCTGCACAGATGTAGTGGAATTGTGGTGTGCGCGTTTCGAAGGAATCAGAGTGGGTAGCCGTGAAGGGGTTGGGGAGGTATTCTGCCGCCCTCGACGGAGAGGGGGTATAGTGGATGTATCCTTGGCCGCCACGGTACCCCGTGCAGTGGTCCCATTGGCCAGACGAGGTATCTTGTTTGGTGCTTGGCCGATCATCTTCGTAGGCTTCGCATTCTCGAGGGCAGTAGATGGCCCTGCGCGTCGAGCTGCCGCTGCAGTCGTTGAACGAGTGATACGCACAGGCTTCTGGTCCGAAGCTGTAAGTCTCGTACCAGCCGGCCGCGCGGAGGCAGGTTTGGGTTTCAGTCTGCGAATGGGTGCAGCACCGAGAGCAGGAAGTACATCGTTCTCTTCTTGCTCGTCCTGATCTGAGTCTGATGCGACGCGTTTCGCTGCAGGTGTCTTGCGAGGTTGTCCTGGTGGTGCAATAGACTTGGCCTTCGCAGCTGCGGCAGCGACGTGTCTGCTTGGTGTCACTGGTGGAAGTGGGAGTGGTGGGGGTGTAGATGGGTGCTCAACGGTTGTGGTTACAATGGTTTCGGTTGCCTCTGTCTGCATCTCGGTGTCCTCTTCGACGTCTGCGGGTGGTGTCACAGGAGCAACCACGGTTGTGGTGACTGTGACCGTGTGCTCACGCTGCGCTTTCCGCATCTCATCGGCCACCGCCCACTTCGCCCATTCCAGTTGCTTCAGGTACATGTATTGTTGTTGGGGACCGACTACGCTTCCCGGACGTACAATACGCATGAAAGCAATAGCTTCTGATGCCGTGAAGCCGTACTTCCACGTGAGGTATGCACCGATGAGAGTGCCGGTACGACCCAATCCTGCCTTGCACTGTCCGCATGATAAGTCGCGTGTACGAAGCGCAGAGGTAGGCCACTCACATGCACAGCAACAACCCCGCCAGCTTCAATGGTCGCATCCGCCATATCAAGGAATCTGCGGACTATATCGTCAGTGGGATTGGTTCCGTCGTCGAAGTAGAGCTCTTCATGGTTGATTCCCCTGTCCGTGAACGCTTGTCGTTCGTACAGAGGGTTGTTCAATCGTACGACCAGCTTGACGCCTTTTGATTCAAAGTAATCCAAACAATTCTGGAACGGAACCGGGAGCCTTCGCTGTAGTGCGTGTGCTTCAGACTTGCTAGGTGTGGATACGGGAGTTCCAGCCTCTTGCAGTTTCTTCTCCTTCTCCTTCTTGATAAAATAGGGATCCACGGGGGAGGCGAAGGCAATGAAGTTCGGAGTCAGCCAGTTCCAGTCGCCGTTCTCGACCTTCTCGTAAAACTCGTAGTCTTCAACATCAAACTCGTTCATGTCGCAGAGACCATTCTGCATCGCTTTATAGATGCCCCATAGACAATCCTGGATACTGAGGTTGAAGTCTGAGCGGCCCCTGCCTGCATCGCGGAATGGCATGAACTCGATCTCTGCGATGGGATGGAAAGCCTCCCATGGTGGCCGTTGTTGGACGATCATCTGCGAAGAGATATAGACGGTCGGTGGGACGTGACGGGCTCGAGGCCGAGACGTACCACATATAATGCCATGAGAAGAGCGGCGTTGGCCTTTCTCCGGGGATCGTTGGATGAGTACAACACTAATCGGTACGACGATAGTTCCTCGTCCTGGACAGCTGAGCACGTGCCGATGGTTCGGGTTGCAGGACCGGACGTACCTGGAGCAGCTCGTGGAAGAGAATACACGCCTTATAGACCATCGCGAGGTTGAGAGGACCCCAGTCCTGGAAGAAGGAGAGATAGACGAGCTGGTCATCGACCGAGAAGTAGTAGTACTTGGCCTCGTCGTCGGGAGTGGCGGAGGGACCTGCGCCGGTAGCACCTCGTATCCGTGGCTTCATTGCCGCGTATGTAGAGTTGTTGAGTGCCTCTGCTCGTGGGGGAGGATGCGGGAAGGTCGTAAAGTACAAGCTGTAAAGTTGGCCAATTGAGTGCTCCGAACGAACAAAGGACAGTAGGCAAGCAGCGTACCGGCCGCCGAAGTGGCAGAGTGGCTCGCCAGAGGGAGCCATGCAGGGCGGGCGATGACAGGAGCAGTGGGCGATGGGGGTTGATGGACGCGAGAAACGACGAGGAGGAGGGTGAGGAGGAAGGCTGGATGTCGCGACGGAAGAGGGAGTGTCTTGCTTGGAGGCTCGTTGCAGCGAGGCAGCCGCGTTGTCTCGTGATGCCCACGTGGCGACGCGTGACCGTGCCCCCGTGCATGACCGTGTCGCCCCTGAGTCAGCGTCGCCGCGTCAGCCAGCCGGAGCCAGTGCGAGTCCTCCGCTCAGGAAAAAGAATGCTACACCAGCCACCAGAATGCAACGCGAGTCTGCAGCAATTTCACATGCATCTAGCGAGCCATATACTCATAGCGTGAATGGAATGTGTACGTACGTCGAAAATCGGCGGGTCGTACAAAAAGGGGTCTAGTGGAGCGGATGTGCCAGCCTCAGTCTCAGTATAAATCCACTGCCTCGTTCTCCACAACACAACTACCTACCTTATCGTCGCCTTCTTACCCGCCGTTGTCAAGTGCATCCTTCGTCTGAGACCCGTTCTCGGCTTACCAGCTTTGCCATCACGGCACCGGCTACTGACACGGTGCGTGGCGCGTCAGGGCGCGTTTGTTTCTAACGCGTCCGCCCCCTTTCCACACGCCCTCACGTCTCCCCTCGCTCATCCTCATCTCAGGTCGTCCGCCTCACTGCGTCGTCCTTTGTATCTTTCGTGCACTTCAAACGCCGCAATCACCTATTGGAGTTGAGAGTAGTAACGTTTACAGGAGCTCACCATGCCGGACGGTCAGATCTTCAAGGTGAGCCTCCCACCGCGTCGATGTAGTGAAAATGTGGTGAACCAGGCCCCCTTTCCCCCCTCAGGCCACATACAGTGGCATTCCGGTCTATGAGATGTTAGTGTGTTTGTTCTGGCTCTATTTGCGCTCTTACCTAGCTCACGGACTGTGCACAGGATGTGCAAAGGAGTGGCCGTTATGCGACGCCGATCGGACTCTTGGTTGAACGCTACTCAGATACTCAAAGTCGGTGGATTCGATAAACCCCAACGAACGCGTATCTTGGAACGAGAAGTGCAGAAAGGGGAGCACGAGAAGGTTCAAGGAGGTTACGGAAAGTACCAAGGTAAGTCCTGCTCTGATACTTCGAAGTCACCCTTACAATGATTCATTGCCTCAGGAACATGGATTCCGTTGGAGAGAGGACTGTCTTTGTGCAAGCAGTACAACTGTGAACATCTCCTGCTCCCGATCATAGATTTCCAACCAGACGCAAGCAGCCCACCTCTCGCTCCCAAACACCTCGTAACTCCGCAACTCGGCAAGCCCCTCTCTCGCAAGGACGCGCCAACGCCTTCGTCGACCATCAACACCCGGTCGTCGCGTAGAAATGTTGCACAAGTGGCTGAAGATTCAGACGATGCAACTCATTCTGTTAAAGGTTCCGAGGACGGCACGATGACTCCGTCTCCCTCCGAGGCTTCATCCAGTTCACGTACCCCTTCACCCATTCGCAGTAGTCCTGAACCTCTGTCAAGAGCAGAACTAGTTTCCCCCTCCCCTCGCCCAGGTCGCAAACGGAAGCAGGCGCCACGAGCAGACCGCCATGTATCTGACGATGAGCTGCAGCTGGAGCCGCCCAATGGTACACAACTTCCGCCCAACTACGGGGACCAGATTCTCGAATACTTCATCTCGGATACCAACCAGATACCTAGTGTCCTCATAAATCCTCCGGCGAATTTCGATCCAAACGTTTCTATCGACGACGACGGCCATACCGCACTACATTGGGCTGCCGCCATGGGTCGCATCCGCATTGTCAAGCTCCTCTTGACGGCAGGAGCTGACATCTTTCGCGTCAACAAAGCTGGCCAGACAGCCCTCATGCGAAGCGTCATGTTTGCCAACAACTACGACGTGCGCAAGTTTCCCGAGCTCTACGAGCTTTTGCACCGGTCAACACTCAACATTGACGTCAATAATCGGACCGTGTTTCACCACATTGTGGATGTCGCCATGTCGAAGGGGAAGACGCACGCCGCGCGGTACTACATGGAGACAGTTCTCAACCGTCTCGCGGACTACCCAACAGAGCTGGCCGATATCATCAACTTTGCCGATGAAGACGGGGAGACAGCTCTTACCATGGCCGCACGCTGTCGAAGCAAGCGTCTCGTCAAAATCCTACTCGACCACGGCGCGAATCCAAAGTGGTTGAATCACGAGGGGAAGTCCACCGAGGATTACATTCTCGAGGACGAACGTTTCCGGTCGTCTCCGACCATCTCTTCGCGGCCCTTGCCAACATCTCGGCCGGGGCCTTCGTCCTCGGCGCAAAGCACGAGTTTGGACTTCCTCAGCAATGGGGATAAATCGTCGATACACTACTCTGTCGCGGGACAGAAAGCGGCGACAGTGTGCGTGGGAGAAACAACCTCTTTAATTGAGAGTCTCGCCGCGTCGTACGACTCCGAGCTGAAGGACAAGGAACGCGACATGACCCAAGCCAACGCCTTGCTGACGAATATCCAAACGGAGATCCTAGAAAGCCAGCGCTCCGTTGGCCTCCTGAGAGCGCAATCGCAAGGGCTGAACCGTTCAAAGCATGTGCTTGAGGACCTCGAGATGGAGCTTAGGGCGAAAATGGGCAAACGGTATCGGCTAGGATGGGAAAAGTGGGTGAAGGTTGAAGAAGAGCGCGAAGCCAGTATACGAGCAACAGGGAACGGCGATATCATCGCCATTCCTTCCGAAGATGGCGTTCACAGGACGTCCGACGGGGAGGACATCACGGACCTCGTTGCGCTGCATAGCAACATTCCTAGCAATCCCAGCGACGCGAAGGACGAATGCGAGCAAGTGAGGAGCGAGTTGTTGCACTTCAAGCGGCGCCGCCTCGAGGCCTTCAGCGAGCTCGTGAAATGCCAAGCAGAAGCCGGGACAGGCGGGAGAATGGCAGATTACCGCAGGCTCATTGCGACATGTTGCGGCGGTGTCTCTATAGGCGAGGTAGACAATGTTTTGGGGATGCTGCTAGAGGTGCGTTTGCCACCTGCGTAGTCGCGTAACGGCGCGTTTTCTGATACGTTTTGACAGACGTTGGAAACTGAGGATCCCAATTCCTCGCCAAGTTGGGCGGGTTCTAATGGTGCAGCAGTGGGATCGAAACCTCCTGGATCTTCTGGATGATATCTATAATTTATGATGTTGTTATGGTTGTTATGTGGAGCCCACTCCTTATGCGTTTATGTATTATATGTCAATGTATCCATACATTTGGGTTGTATGTCTAGGTTCTCTGTTCAAATCCGCCTTCAACTCGCGAGAGTCGCGTCCGCCGTTCACTTCACGGTAAAGCGCCAGGGCGCGCTCATCACATTACCTAAGCAGAATTTCCGCTTGCACTTGGTCGCTCGCTCGACAGCACTGGTCTAGCTTCAGACACTCCATTCTACTTCGCCTCATTGTCATCACCCAGCGGACTGCAGCGCGAAGGCCCTCGGGTTCTGTCTCTACGTCGTGTCTGCTTCTGGACCTCTGACTTTCCCTTCCTTCCGCATCTCACGGTCGGCCAGCATGGCACAATACGCGAAGTTTCAAGCTCTGCGAGCAGCCACCTTCAGCCCATACACAAAGGACCTCCGACACGTCACCGCCGTTATTCCTAGACCTTGGTCACGGGCTGTGAATGGCACTGGTCCCAAAGTCAAAAGCGTCAAGCCCAAAGACAGGATTAAATGGTGGAATATTGTCCCTGGTGACCAGATCCGGCTGCGAGGAGACCCCGAAGGAGCAGTTCATGAAGTCCGGAAGATAAATAAGCTCACCAACAGAGTTTTTCTCAAAGTTGTGGATGTACGTGCAATCTCTGTCAGACCGTCGACGTTGCTCATGCGCCAGTTTAGTCGAGTGAGAACACGGACAAGCAACAGACACGACCTGACAAGCAAGTGGCTTATTCTCGGTGCCAGCTTCTCATTGGAGACCACGCCTTCCCCCCACTACCAGGAGAAGCCGACAATAGGACGGTTCGGTGCGTATGATCCTGAATGCGACGCGACTAGACCAACTGACGCGTATTCTGTTGTCTTGCAGCGTTTTCGCTACTCGTCTGGCCACGTCTGCACCACGCTGGGTACCCCAGGCTCACCGCTGGGAGTGGAATCGGTATGCTGTAAACACAAGCCCTCGTCTTCCGGGTTCACAGAGGGGAGAGGCGGAGAAGATCGAGATAGCATGGCCTGAACGGCAGAAGCATGCACCGACTACCCGTAAGTTTCTCCGGCTTCATTAGTGCACCTACCTTATACTGACGTATCACTGTAGCCTCTGCGTATGAAACTGAGGAGGACGCTGTGACCGAGGTGACATATACACCCGCAGCGCTACCTGAGCTGTCCAACGCACCTCTACCGGGGGAGCCTTCTGCTCACGCATACATCAAATCCCTGTCCTCTAAATCAGTCGACTTCGTGTCCTCTCAACCAACAGAGCTCCTCGTCCACAAGGAGCTCGTCAATCCTCATTCACGAGCCATGAAGCAGGCACGCTGGCAAGCTCATCGGCTGTATACACACTCGTTACTACAGCAATACGTGAAGAAAGAGTACGAGGATCTCCGAGGCCGTACCAGGCGAGAAGCCCGCGCAGAAGCGACGTGGAAGTGGAAGCAGAAGCTAGTCGATGAGCGCAAGACGGAGATGAAGCGCAGATGGCGGAAGCGGGGTGACGAGGCGGCATTGGCACATAAGAAAGTCAGGAAGGCACTCAAGGAGGAGAGGATACAAAAGAAGCTGCAGAACTTAGTTCTCCAAGTTGCTCCCAACCAGGTCATTCCTAGAATGCGATCCACTGCATGACCTATATTCTTAGATACGTTACGCCATACCACATACTCGACTTAATGCACATGCCACTGTTGCCCATTCGCGCTGTCCACGACCGTTGAGCTTGAACAAGTGTTGTCAGAGACTCGGAGCGTTGTTGGACTCATTGTGCGCCGTGCGGAACGTTCGCTTCGTATGACCGGCGCTGTTCGGCGTCGGCCGGGTCGGCTGTAGCTGTTTGTCTTGCTCACCGTCACCGTTTGAATCGACGCCTCCTCATCTTCGCCACCAACCACCATGTCTCTCATCGCTGCTCGCGCATCTCTTAGGCAAGTTGCCATTCGCCGCACTGGCTTGCGTCACTCCAGCGGCCACGGCCACGGCGACTACTCTGTGCGTACTTGATTCAATGGGGATGTGGGAGCACGATCCTGACAACGCGAATTTTCTGTAGTTTGTGCCGTTCAAGTACTCAAACAAAACCACTTTTGCCGTCAAGGTCACTGCGTACCTCGTTGCTGGCTTCAGCATTCCCTTCCTTGCCGCTGGCTATCAATTGTATGTCAAACAACTCAGTCTTGATCATATTGCCTTCTCAAACCGTCTACGTTGTGTAGGAAGAAAGCCGCTGGTGGTGCATAGACAAGACCTATTAGTCTCAGGAGTGGATCCCTACTATCGTCACTGGCCCTCATGTACAACGGCGGACACGAATACAGAGAGCTTTAGAGCATGTGCTTGGGGATAAGAGGCCTGTGTGACCCGCCTTCAGCAGCCTTGACCACAGTGCGTTCACGATTACATGAGTTGCAAAATGAAGAGAGCGAAGTGGATCAGTGTCTCGCACCGTGGCGGAATACCATCGAATACGAGAAAGCGCAAAACTTGTCGCGATGGGGAGGACGGGTGGATCTAGATGACACGACTTGGCATGTTTTCATCGTGGCTTGCGGCCTCGCGGGGGCTGCTCTGTCACTACGCCATGGAGACCAATGCGGGGAAATAGCAGCTTCGCAGCAAGGCAATGTCCGTGTCGTGTTCACGCTCCGGGATTGACTTTCCTGTGGGCAAAAACGGACTGGTGGCGTATCCTGTATACCGTCGTACATGCCATCACGTATATGATGTGGACTCATGAGCCTCCAAGAGAACGCGTCTTCCGCTGGTTCCTTTCTACTCCGTGTCTTCCCCGTAATAGCCCACAAATGAGCTGGAGCTGTCATCGAGTTATCATGAAGAGTTCGTTTCGATGCGCTTGCCTCAGCTTGCTTCTAAGTTCTCGCTGCAGAATGTCAGACATTTTTGTCATCGCCATTCGAGGTCCGGCACGGTCCGGGACTGCTGGCCCAACTTAAGAAGCCATTTTTATTTCACAACTCTTTCTTCTCTAATCAGCTAAGTACCAGACGTTGCTGTTCTGTACTTCAGGTCCTCGCATACTCGCCACTAGAGTCCTCCTGAGAAGCGAATTATCCGCCGCGGCGATTGAACGTTGAACAATCTCATGATGAACCGGAAGGCTGCACTACCTAGGTGTGTTCTGTGCAACTTCAATCGCTAGTGATCGCGAACTGCAGCTCATCCCGTATTACCGTAGAGGAGGTGCCTGCATACCATGCCGAAAGAGGAAGATGGTCAGCCCTTTCACCGCTCTAACCTATGACTGCGTTGATAATAATCGATGTCACAGCGATGCAATGGAGACAAGCCGTTTTGCGAACAATGCCAAAATAAAGGCACTCCAGATGACTGCGAGTATTCTGCCTCACAAGGTGCTCTCACTCGTAGCCAATTACTCGAGCGGAATATAGAGCTCCTCGAGTCACGGATTTATGAACTTGAGCACCCAGGTACTGCAACAGTCAACGTCGATGTTCAGTCACCAACTCAAGGCGACCGCGACGGCCCCGACACTCAGCGGACCTCGTTCAATGCACCGCCCGCCATCTCGACAGACGTTACCATTGATGCCCTTCCAGGCGATCGCGACGATAACCTCCACGATCCCGGCCGACTAAGAGTACTGTCAGTTGACGAGGTGTATATGATGTAAGTCCGTGTTTCCCTTCAACTTTTCGAGCCATCTCAACGCAAAATACTGACCCTTTAGCTTTCAGCGTCGATGTTTTCTTACTTCACGCATCTAAGCTTGGGTTCTTCTTGAGCGTACCAACATTCATTCGCTATGTTCGGAGCCCTGACGGCCTCGGAGCGGGAAGACATCCGTTGTGCGATATATTGATCGCCACCACATGCCTCTGGGGCTGCCGGTTTGCTAGCAGTCCGTCCATCAAGAACTGCGAAGATACTCTTCTTGCTCAGGTACTTCAACAAGTCGCCAACTTTTTACTTCTTGTCGACGAAGGCACGCCCAGACACTCAATACTGGCCTTCATCCAAGCCCAGGTTCTACTCGCCAATTATTTCTTCACAACGGACCGCCTTCTTGAAGGCAGATATCACAGTAGCGCAGCCCTCTCGCTCGCGTTCAGTTGCCAACTGAACCGACGATGGACGCTCCTACCTCAAGCGGCCCAGAACGAAGATCCTTCGCTGTTGCCCACCCGGTCGGCTATACAACGCCCTCTCAACGCAATACAAATTGGCGAGCGCGTCAACGCCTTTTGGACCGTACATGCCCTGTACAAGACATGGTCGGCTGTCTCGGGATCGTCAATCGCTATCTGCTCTAGAGAAGCTTCGGCAGGCGTGCAGATTGAGATTCCTTCTCCTTTGTCCATGGACGCATGCGAGAAAGTGGGTTTATCCATGACTCCTTATCGCGCATCTGCACTTATAACGATACACAGGGACAATTGACCACGTCGGATTTGGATGTGCATAGCAGCGTGATGAATATCCTGAGAGAAGAAGATGCGAATCCTTTGATGGGTCTTACCCCCCTCGCCCTCTATTCCCATGCAGCTCTCCTGTATTCCCATGTGTCTTCCATGTCCAGGAGATACAAGGAGGGTAAGCCTTCAATTGTTAGATGGCCTTTGAATGACGCTCATCACAAATGCTTGCAGATCTACCTGCTGAGGAGAAAGCAGGGCTTCATGAGCAACTTCAAGAACTACATTCATCTACGAAGACCCTCGTGAACAGCTTGACAGCTCTGGAACATATACGGCCGATTCGCTCACTTCTCACAGTGTCCACCCTGACAAGATGTGCTCTTATATCTCTCCACGAAAACTTCATGGCGGTCGACCACGGCTCAAGAACAACATGCTTATCATCTGCTAACGAAATTCTCAACCTGCTCCATGATATCAAGCCAAGGGAAATCAAGTACATCGATCCAATAGTGGCAGTGAGTGAGAAACTGCTTCTCGAAGCTGTTCCGTCGACTCATGGTTTGGAACAGATATTGCTTGGCTCAGTAGGCCGAGTTTACGTGTCCGAATTATGCCGGTATAGGAGCTTGATACATGGTCCACCAAATTCAGAGGACCAGACGTACATCGGTAGTCTGCTGTTCTCAGCGCACCGATTGCTGACTATCATGACAGACTGCGGAGCAATCTGCCCTCTGATGTGTAAGTCCTCACTTTACAACTGCCGTCAAGTAGAAATGCTCATGTGCGAATCTTCTCGCGTAGCTTCACAGGCCATACTCTTCCGAGATGCTTTGGCTTCTGCATGACCTGCCATTGGTCTGCTTACTCTAATTGTATTTTATAGACCGATCTTAATTACATTGTACGATAGTCGTATCATGACCTTTGTTGGAGAATATCCGCAAGAATTGCCCAACACCTCGAGTTCGGGTGCGCTGATTCATACATCTGCAACTGCATGGCCACCGGCGAGCATTTCACTCAAGTTGTCGATAAGAGACGAACACGCAGAGATTGAGTACATCAGCTCCAGGATGGTTGAGTACGTGGTGGCCGGTAGGATGCATTGGCAGATCCATGCTGATGACATGTGCATGTGGCTATCCGTGAAGCGAACAGAGGACGCCAGCAGAAGGACGCATCATGTCCTTCCCCCAAAGTCTAATCCTCACCATCCTCGTAGCCCAGCTGTGCTCTTGAAGGCTGCTTTTTGCTCGCTTGGGCCGTTCTACAGTCACATGTCCGTGTCATGAAATCTAGGTCTCCTTGTAAAGCGTCCAAAGCTGCCGCAGCTGCCATTCGCGACACCAGGGAAGATGATTTATCTGTCGCGGACGCCAGGATGACGCTATGTACGACAACTTGATCAAGGAAATAGGTTTCAGCACATTGGAAAATCGGTGAATGCAGATCATACCTTCGCAACGTACGCCATCAGCTTCACTTTCCTTCACTATTCGATGTTGTCGGCACCCGAGCTGATGGAAAAGATCGTACAGCGTCTTGCTCGGGTGTGGCGAAAGTGACTGGAGGCTTATGTGGTTCTGGTAAAAGGGCTTGAGGACATTGTCGAAAAGGGCGTCGACACCGTCCATGCAGAAGCCATCTGACACGTAGATGGCACCGAGCACAGACTCAAAGACATCTGCGAGGGCCTGGAAATATGAGATCAGCAATCTCAGATTCCTGCCGTGAAGCACGAAGAATACCTTGGATGGTGAGGTCTCCAACCAGTATTGTCCGCTGGTCCCTGCCTCACCTTTCCTACGCTCTCTTTGCTGGAGCTCGAGTAGCTCGGTCTCGAATGTGGCGAAAGCCTTTGTCAGTGTATCGGACGAGTGCAATAAGTGTTTGTGGAGCCCTGTAAGAACCGTGACTGTGGCAAGAGTCGCATTGGACACCATAGCCGCCTAAAAGAACAGGTCATTGCTCTGCTCCCGCTGAGACTGCGTAGCATAATCACCTTCAGCAACGACATTCCTCCCGGAGCCAACTTGGGATATGCATTATAGACATATCGAGATACCACTAACAGGTGTTCGGTGAGGACGTATAAGGTAAAGAACGGATACCAATGCTTACAAAAGTCCAATACTGCATCTCCAAGAAACTCCAATTGTTCGTAACACGGAATCTCGTCAGAATATAAGGAAGGGTGTGTCTAAAACAATGAGGAACTATTTGCTTTGAAGAGTGACGGCGAACTCACGAATGCTTGGGTTAAGAAATCAAGTCGCTTTATCTTCATTCCGATGAGCTTCTCCACAGCCTGGATAGATTCGATTGGTAAGGTCGCGTTGGTTGCGACTGGAACCACCATAGCCCAAAGATCCGACCACGCTTGAACGTCTGGGAACGGCAGATGGAGAGCCTTAGCTGTGCGGAAGGCTCCTTCGTTGCCGCTAGACAAGTATCCGACGGCGATCAGAGCTTCGACCACATCCGCCACGGTCTACATGAGTTGAGAATGCGTATTCGATTATGAGAGAATCCACATACCTTCTCTGGCAGCCACTGAATGAGCTGCGACTCCTTCTGTTTCGACCTTCTGCCCTTCGGCTGCGCTTGAGACCCCTTCTCAGAGCCCTCCAGTGACTGTGAAATCTCCGAGCCTGGAACAAGGATTTCAGGTTGCCAGATTTTGACGATAAAGGGCTTATTTTGAATGAAAGGGGGTAGCCCTGCTTGTACTCCAGAGTCATACAGCACTCTATTACTGATTATTTTCTGACGAGCATTGTGGATGGCGCTTTCCTTCATTCGAGGCATCTTGAGATAGCAATATGTCGAGCTCATCATCTTGAGTGAGGCATCCCCTAGGACCCATAATCAGAGAACTTCGACAAATGTAGACTCAAATACATACCTAAAAACTCGAGGCGCTCATAGTTAAGCTCTCCATATGTCGACAGAGATGACGTTGCAGACAGGATCTGTTCGACATCGTGCGTATTGTCGAAAAGGGCATCGTTGAGCTCAATGGCCACCAGCAACTGGTCAACCTGATGCATAATAGATGGCAAAAGTAGCATGCTTCGAAAGAGGCTACGTGACTGTTAGGACGACTGTAATCGAAAGGTGGTATAAGTAAGACAGACCTGGCAGGTAGAACAAACTTGTGGCATAGCTCTGGTATGAGGACTTAGAGGATAGGATGATTGAGTTGCATGCAAAGAAAAGACGAGTACTCTGCTCACATCGAGGTCGACTCATGGACGGTTGAGGGATGAAATGCGGGTTTAAGCAATTGCTGAAAGGAGGGAACGGTTCCACCTCTAACATCGGCTGTGAGGCAAGCTTGAGACCTTCAAAGCCCTTTACACGAGCCTTGCATCGTTCGAGGAAGGTTTCGTCCTGATGACAAGATGTTAGACTTGACATGATGATATAAAACGGACGTCTCACTTTTCCTTCGTCCGTCTTGCTGTCTGGGTTCATGTCGTACCGCACAGCTCGCAAAATGAACCTGTTGGTGAACTCTACAGTACGGTCTTGCACTGCGACATCATCGCCCTCGGCCAATAAACCGCCGTCTTCAGATATCAACGAGGTTTTCCAGTCTTGCTTCGCCAGGTCCACCAGGTCCCAGGCAATGAGGCCTGAGATGCTTGGTAGCTTCCATGAGTGGGTTTTCAGTTCTGCGCTTGTGAGGGAGCATACGAGGGGGGCAACAAGATACGGTAACTTGTCAATAGATGAGCCAAGGCCTTTGTTGCTTATTGTGCGGAAGACGCGTAGGGTAAACCCATGCAGCTGATGAATCTGTTCTTGTGATGGCTTCCAAGGTGCGCCTGGCTGCATCTTGACTGTGACTTTACGACCAGACTCGAAAACTGTGATGATAGGAAGCGCTGGAATCGGTCGCCTAGTAAGGAGGATAAAAGGTGCATGAGTCTCTCCATCGGCTTGGACGGTGATGAAAGTCGGATACAGCCTTTTCATCGCGTATTGGAGGGTATTGGCCCAAAATAAGGCTGACTTCTTCGAGAACATGTGAACCGCTTTTGCGGACACAGATGACTCGATGGGCGGTGAGGCCATACTGGTTGTGACAGAGTTTTCGCGGGGGAAATATGTATGGTCCAGAAGGCCTCGCTTGAATAGCCTACGACAAACTTGGAAGTATGCGCTCTGCATGGCGAGGTCTCGTGTCGAGCACATCGTACCGCTGACTGGTCCCTTGAAAGGCCCACCAGAATAAAACGAGATCTTGCACGCGAACCCGTCTTCGTCGGTTTCGGTATCGATCTTTGGGTGAGATTCGTCGACGGTGGACAACAATCTCTGGACGACGCGCGGTGCATCCGTTGAGCGTATGAACCGCCCAGTCGTTGCATCCTGCAGCAAATCGTCGTGTAAGGAGGTGTCTACGAATAAAACTGAGCTGCAGATCGCATATAAGATAGAGTATCACGCACTGCGATGAGCTACTGAATTACCTTCAGGCTGCTGCTCGACCTCTTGCTTTCCCTTCTGTCTCTTGCGCGGAGGACTGCCTTCATGTGAGGGCTCTGTACTGTCCACATGCTGTCGTTTTCTCTGGCCGACAGTGGTACTGTGTTGCATGGCAGTGGACCTGAGTAGAATGCCCACGACAGAGTCCACTGGCTCGTGGTCGGCACGTCCGCTGATGGTCCACTGGAGGGGGGAAGAAACAAGAACTCAGTACTCAGGCTGGAATTCAAGTGAGCTCTTGATCGCGCCCCTCGCGGCAAACGCCGGTGCGCCTTCTTGCCTCCGCGCCATCATGCTGGGCGATACACTCCAAGGCAACCATCCTTGCCCTCCTCCCATGCGTACCCCTTTCCTTCTGCCTCATTCTTAATACGGTGGGCACCACCACCGTGATCACAACCTTGGTCTTGTCTCCGCCACATTAGCAAACCTCGGCGCGAAGGTCCCCTCGTCGTCTGGGATGCTCTTCCTGGTCATTCGAGGCTTATATTGCCCAGCGGCGTCACACTCGCTATGTTCAATAATTCCTCCATCATAGCCCGCCTTGCAGAGTTGCCGGACAAATCTTCCGTGCCTCCCTCGTCGACTCGCAAGATATGTGGGCCCGAGCCTATCCTTGCAAAATCACTGCGAAGTCAAGCTTCCATAGACTTCGAGGCCAACGCTCTCGCACCGAACGCTCTTCAGCAGCAACAAATCCAGGACGCAACTCGAGAAGCCATCGCCGACGAAACACTCAAAGCTGAGTTGCAGGAAGAGATATCTTTGAAGGAGAGTCTCACAAGGGCGATACATACTCCCGAAGAGCCTCGGAATCCGTTTGCGAAGATCGCGCAATGGGCTGCAGCTCGAAAAGCGGTGCAGAAGATGCGGATACCAGCCAAATGGGAGGTGAGTATCCTGAATTGTTGGTGGAACGAACCTGACGGCCGAGTCATATTCCTTAGTCTCATCATGTTCTGAGCGCGATCGACCGCAAGGACGTCGAGATTTTGATGTATATTCGCGACAGCGCATTCGAGGTGGGTGCTACGTTCTATGATTTCGCTCAATCGTTGACAGCCAGTTTTGCTAGCTTCTTCTTCAAGACACAGGCATGCACGAAACGCCTCTGAAATATGCTATGCGAGTACAGCCAGACATGGCCATCATACTGCTAGGGGCTTTTTCTCGGTACATAAACAACCTCCAGGATGAAGACTTGGGAAAAGAATCTACTCGAAAGACATTATTATCCCTCAGTGCGTGCTTGGTTTCTGATCATTGTACTGCTTCTCATTCTTATCTAGGAGCAGACCTTCACTCTGCTATTCGACATGGTTTGGCCACATCGCAGAAAGACCTAGTTGCGTCGTTTTTGCAGACATTAGTGATGTCGGAAGGCGACAAATGGATCGTTGACAACGTAGCCATTGTGCGTAAGGCTATCGCCGCTGGTCCGCCGGGCAAGCCTGTGCGCACTGCTCAGAACCTCGTCCGAAAGTTTGCCGCAAGTGCTCTGAAAAATGCTAATTCTATAGCCGCTGTGGAGGATTAGTGAGCTTCAGAAAGCGTTTGCATTGCATTGGGTACGTCACTGAGGCCCTTTACAGTATAGCCAATGCTGCTAGCGACTTGCTCTTAATGGCCGCATGGGCAGCTGCGGCCAAGCCGCTCAATGCGAGCCACATATCGGTATGGCTTTACAAGGATTTCCTCCGCTCTCTGTCTCACAAAGTGGACCAGGTCTCCTCTTTCGCTCGTGACGACCGTGTATACAGATCATTCGTGGAATGTTTGAACTCACACATGGGCGCGATAGAGCAGGAAGTGCCTTTCAAGCTCAGGAAGCAGCTTGAAGTTCTACGCGAGGGCATGCAGGGACGGCGACTCAGTTATAAAGTACGTGTCACCCGCCTTACACCTGATCCTTCATTCACCATCACTTTCAGCAAAAGCTCGAGGCGCTAGCAAGACAGCTGGATGCAATACAATCCGCACCCACACAACCAACATTGTGATACCCCCATACCCCCATGAGAGACTCAGCGTGACATGTCCTGCTCGTACAAGGTGCCATCCGGATCCAAGTTAACAGTCCGTGTCGTGGCGTATTCTCGAGCACATATAAACCTTTGCTCCTTCTGATTGCTTTCGGACATTACATCCTCTTGCGTCTCTGACATTTCTACAAGAGTAGTGTTATATGTTGCCTCCAGCCTAACAAGCTTCGAACCACGAGCATACAGACATTCTTCGCGTGTCCGATTTATTAGGTTCATCATGCAATGTATTTCGATTAGATACCTCTTGATCATGAATCGATTCTGTGACTTGAACTGTCTCAGAAGAGTAGCTTCATGTTTGCATATCTGACCCATATACCCGTGATCAATATACTGAGGAATGCAGGCAGCAGGTCCGATTGCACGACGCAGTATACGGCCAGCGTGGCTAACGGCGGTGCCTGAAGCACCGGTCAAAACAATTGAGTCGTAGCACCGACGAGTACCGGTACTCACCTGCTTCATGTTCACAAGCCACGAAGTTCGATTGATAATGTATATGAGACGAATCGAGCTGGCAAGTGAGAGGAGGAAGAAGCCCAGTTGCATTATTCGTACACGTTTATAACGGCTTGCTGTGGACAGACATGAATCAGAAGTGACAGAAAGAATGCGTCACAGTACTCACTGTAGAATATGAACAATGCAATGACTGAAAGAAACATCGTTGAGTTTGTGGCCGTCAAGACACAATATGGACCAAAGTCACGTACTGGGTACTCCAGGTATCATTCTCTCCAGGATTGCCTCTTTGGTCGGTCGTCTGCCATACTGATAATGAATGAGACTTGAAGACTGAGCTTAGGATGCGATTGACAGTAACAAGAGTGAGAAACTCACAATTCCATCATAAGCAGAAGAAAACAGTGGGGAATAATGAGTGCAAAAGCCGCAAACAGCTCTTCTGTCAGAGGGGACAACAGCTGCTCTTCCGACCCGCGTGCCGCAGAACGTGGAACCTGCTCCAGAATCCCGCTGTCTTTGATTATTTTCCATTGGTCCTGTTCAGATATGTCGACCAGTGGTTTCTCTTCAGCTTGAGGCACTTGCGACGGTTTTCGTTTCTTCGCCATAGGTCGTGTGGGTAGGTCGATGGAGGGTGGACTGTAAGTAGAGGATGATGCGGTTCCGGATGGCGTTGCTCAACGGCAAGCGCGTTTCCACGTGGCCCGATCGACATCTGAGATTCACCGAAGATCTGGGTGAATCGGCGACTCGGATACTCAGAATTTCAGCTCGCCGAACTTCATCTCACCCGTCATATCTCCAAGGACTACAACCCATCACCCATGTCTGGATCGGAAAATGGGGATGATATTGGTGCTCTGCAACAACTCCTCGAAGCTCACGGCCAGAAATTTCTTGAATCGTTTGATTCAAACGCACTAGCGAGCAAGAGGAAAGGACCTCTGCGACCGGATGCAGTGCGCGGAAAGAAGAGGAAAGCATCAACACCATCTGCAACAGATGAGGCAGAAGAGTGGACAGGATTTAGTGGATCTGTTAATATGAATCAGGAAGAGGAGGAGGCTTTGGATGAGGAGGCTACCGAGAGCGACCAGTCGACCGGTATGTTTACCTTCTACTTCGCGCGACTTTGGAAGTTGAAGAACAGTGTTTGCAGACGAGGACGAAGAGCCACTACCACGGAGGCCAGACATTGTTGTATTCTCTGACACAAGATCTCAAGCTGATGCTGGGCCGAGCACATCAAAGGCGCAAATGAGAGCCTTCATGGTGGGTAAGCTTACTGCCATGTCTTTGCTTCACTTGTTCATGTATTGTCAGTCTTCCAAGGCATCAAATTTGAACAAAGCTATTAAGGAGGAGGACGAGGAAGCGGAGGGTTCTTCAGAGGATGAAAACGATCTGTGCGTCCTCCTTCATCCTGATATCAGCCCAGCACTAATGCCGTATCTTCAGCACCAACTTACAAAATGACGCACTGCTGCATCGTTTAGTTCACACGACGCTTCTATCTGGCTCTCTGGAGCCCGACTTGGACGTCAAACCGGCGAAGAGGCGGAAAGCTCTGGCAGGTCGTGTGATCGAGGTAGCAGGTGGGGCGAAGCTGGGCAAGGGTGAAAGCTCTGTGCGTACCGCTGAACGCAATAAGGCGTCCAAGCGTGTGCGCGAGGGCATGCTCGCGAAACAAGCAGAGCGCAATCAAAAGGCTCTCGGCGAGGTTTGTACTTCTGCCCTGTACATGCGAGCTTTTGCTCATCTATGATCACTTCAGGCCAAAGACATGGGTAACTATCATCCTGCACTCAAGCAGCTATACGAAGCGTCGTCATCTAAACCCGACCGAAGAAAAAGAGACCGAGGTCTACGCATGGGTATTGGTAATTTCAGCGGTGGTACTCTCAAACTTGGGAAGAACGAATTTGATGCTGTGGCTAGGGCTGACAATGATGGTCAGAGAGGGCGGGGACGGGGACGAGGCAGAGGTAGAGGCAGAGGTAGAGGAGGCAAACGCGGTGGCAGGGGAGGATAATGTACTAGCATTCTCGGAATGTACTGTACATCGTGTACTGCACGGTGCTCTAATGATGATCGATGTAATGACAGGAGAGAGCATGCAATGTGTACATATGTGTGCTGATGGGCATGGTGCATGGGAGGTGACATGGGTAGAATGAAGGGTACATAGCTGAGTGACATAAAGAAGGGGTGGTCGTTCAATGCCTTGAACTGTGATGAGAATACTCTCCTGAGGATACCGAACCCGACGCACTGCGTCTGCAAACTCATATGTGAGCACTTCAGAAAGCCCGCAGTCGATTACCCTTACCGAGGTGAGTGGGGCTCCTCTGATGGCTGCATTTGGACGACGCTGTCTCCGCGGTCAGCCTTGCGAGGGGCCTGCCTCTCATAACTGCGATCGTAATCGCGGTGGTCGTATCGTCTTGAGGAGGATTTGTGAGAGGTATAGCTGCCGCTTCTAGGATGACGAATCAATGAGGGCTGTACGACCTCTATGAAATGGCACTTGGACCTACCGACTGCGTCCTCTGTCACTTCCAGAGTACTCCGAAGGATCGATGTAGACCACTTTTGGAGAAGCAGCCCTTGACGTTCCCTCGGACCGGCGAGAAGAATGTCTGACGATCTCTTGAGATCCAGGTGAAGTACTCGTAAGGGTAGGAATCAGCGCACCTATCAGCATAGCGATCCTCGTAATCCTCGTGATGTACCCTGGGGGACCCATGGCGAGAGCCTGAGTGCCGAGAGTAGTCATCACGATCTACATAACGTCTTGAGGAATCATATCTAGAGCCGCTGCCGGGTTGCATAAGTAAGATGAAAAAACAGCGGGCCAGTGGAGCGATTCTTTACTTTCGTTCATAATGCTCTCGAGAGTGATATTCATCATCATAATCTTGACGACGACTGCGTGAGTGGTGACCGTCACTAGATCCAGTCCTTGAGGAAGAATTGTCGTCGAAACCCATCCTAGACCCACGTTGAATTCAGCTGAACGCCGATAATCTGTAAGAGAGTTCCTTACCGATAGACCTCACGGCCGTACTCGTCTTGAATGACCACAGGTCGCTTCGGAGGGCGCGGTCGATATTTGCCGCTGAAATCTCCAACCCTACACAACTGGATTAGTCGGTGCAGCTGCTGTATACACGAGGCAAACACGCGCACCTCGTAAGTTCTCTGCCGGTCTCGTCCTCGAAGATGACAGGAGCTCCGCCAGGGATGACGTAGTACGTGTCCGGCTTGCCATGGCGGCCCCGTTCAACAACGACCACGCAGGGCGGATACTCATTTTCATAAGAGTCACTGTTGATACTCTGGAATAGCAGATATATGAGTTCCAATACCGAGTAGCAAACTCATGGCCTACCTCCTGGCTGGAACCCCTCCTATATTCCGGACGTTTGCCTCGCGCGCGCTCCGAGAGAACCTGAGCATGCTCCATGTCGGGCCGTATACTGCGTCCAGTGGTCGTGTTGTTGATGATTACAGGTTGGTGGCGAGAAGGATGGGTGTGGTGCACTTCCATAGGGGACTGGAGGTCGGAAACGGTATACCTGTTCGTGTTTCCTGGGAGAGGTAGCTCGGTCACAGCATGAGATGCTCGACCATGGTCGGTGAACATGTCTCGCATGCGAGTGAGCGAGTTCTCCCTCTGCACAATCGGGACGGGACCTCCGATGGTAGAGCGATCAGGATCGTAGTGTTCGTCCACGTAGGCATCTGAGGAAATATGTTCCTCTGGATACCCACTGTCAACAGGATGTCTACCGGAGCGCGAGGAATATGCGGTAGGTCCAGCGTATGAAGCTGCTCGAGAGGGATAGTCTACGACTTCCTCCTCCCATGCCGGCTGTTCAACGCACGGGTAACGTCAGCAAATCGTTGCTTTGACGGAAATCACAGGACTTACTCTGCTCTCATCTCTAGGATTCGGCTTGCGCCAGGAAGAGGCCTGACCGTATCTGTCGTCGTCGTGGTTATTGTAGTATGGAAATTCCGGTTCGTCGTAACGTTGAAGATCGGGTTCTGGTCGTCGGACCTTTGAGCGGCTAAAAGCCTGGAATAAACGCGGACGATGCATCTTGAAAACTTGAAAAGCAGAGTACGCGACGCCGGGTAGGAGAGAAGAATGGAACCTGTGTCCAGCACTAGGAGCGGGAATGGAGGAATGTCAATCTACTGGGGTCAAGAGGGGATCAGCCACAGTTAAGAGAGAGGGACCAGCATGTCAGACATGCGGAAAAGGTGCTGCTCGAACACGCATAGAGAAGGACCTGGAATCCGAAGCCCGCAACTCTATGGGACTCACAGAGCGCAGTATGCGTGGTTGCCGGCGAAACCTAGACTGGTATCAACGGGACGAACTCCGTCAAACGAACTGAACAGTTCATTCGAAAATTGTCAAATGAGGCGGCAGTCCACCGCTCCGGGGTGCGTCCTCTAGGAATTCATCCGAGTTCGAAGAAGTGCGGGGAGAAATGAAGTCTGATTGCAGCTTTCCATCTTTCTTGTGTCAACACGTTGCCTATGAGAGCCTATCACTGAGACACAAGGGAATCGCGCAGCATCCTCAGCTGATCTTGCCGTGCACAATCTCCAGAAGGCCGTAAGATGTTACGCGACACCTGTTCACGTCGTGTTCACTTCGTGTACAAAGTGAGGAAATCCTGACCAGTATGATTAGACATCTCCTCGCTGCAGTCGCTTCACATTCAACAACGCGTGCGATACTTTCGCAATCGTATCAGCAGTTTGCCCTACAGCCGTAATATCAAGGCCCGCCGGACTTGAGAAAAGCTGTAGTCTGTCGGTCAGAGACAGCAGCGTCTTCTCCAAAGTCAAGACTGTATGATCCAATGACAAGGTTGAGGACTGCGAAATCTGTAAGGATGCGTCGTGAGATTGTGAGAGGCCACATAGTACGTACCCCGGCTGCATGAGGCACAGGTAGCGAATGTGCTTGAGAGCTACTCGGCTGGATCTAAATACACCCGTTCGAAGATGATCTCATGTGCACAACGACTGAGAGAATGACGTACTGTGACTGGAAGTTGTGGGCGTTGGGTCAGGGCCTGACAAAAGGCCAGACAGGTCAGTTGAACAGAGCGGTCATTCGGAGGGGTACACGTACTGAGCCATCAAACCCTCGCGCGTCGACTTGTACTGCTGCATGCCCAGTCCTCGCAGCCAGAATATCATCCTGCACTGAAGTTGGTGGGTCGCGGCGTCCAACGACCTCGAGTGGAGCAGTGGATGAAAGACCGGCTGCATCAACTTGATCGACGTAAACGGTGCCGCAAATCACGCATTCCTGTGAATGACGGAGTGGATGAGCGCGGTCAATAGCAAAGTCATCGATGTGCCTACCTTCCGAGGATCTCTTTCTCCTCCAGATTTTGGTGGGCGAACGAGGGGAACTCCGTAGCACTCGGAGCTGGGACATTCGTCGGCAAGCATAGCCCAACCCTTGAGCAGGCGTTTGCCAATCTCTGCGGCAGCCGTATCCGATTGCTGACGACGCCTCAGTGCCTCCGGAGTGTCAACAGGCGTGAACTCTATGGCTTCTTGGTCGTCCGAGATTTCAGTAGGTGCCGTCGAACGAGACTCATAGCTTGCAGTATCCGACGCCGATGTGCTTGCAGAGGATGAAGCTTTTGGTGGGTTTGTAGATAACAGGTCCATAGTAGATCCTCCAATGGGTACGGGGTTACAAGTAACACAGAATGGGGGTACGGGGAATTTCGATGCAGATGGTGAACGTAGCAGAGGAACTTTGTGGCACTGCGCGCATATCGAGTCGGTGAGGATCTGTGGAAGACGTTGAACAGACATCTTTCTCGAATCTTGGAGAGTACTACTCACCCAGCCTCTGAGCATGTATGTGCCCAGCTCAGCAGGGATATCCATCACTGTCGTCATAATTTTGGGCCCAAGGACTCGACTGAAAATGATTGCTGTGTGGCGATTTTGCGAAGTGTGAAGCAGACAGAGTGATAAAGTGCAGGCAGGCTTGGCGGGGCACGTCGTCGAGCACGATTCTTGCCGGAGCGCTCGATGAATTGATCCGTAGAGTACACGTCGACAGTCGGTCGGCGGCCCGAAAGAGTGCGCGGATCGACTCCGATCGAGAAACTCGGGCTCGAACTCGACATGTTCAACATCACATCCTTAGGATAACTCGTAGTGGTAGCGGTTGATTCGATGCTGATGTGCTTTCTGCAACTACATTGCGCGAGAGTTAAGAATACATCGACAGTACGACCAAAGCATAGCCGAGGTTAGACCGTGACTGACGCGCTGCCACGAGACACGCGCCTAGGTATCGAGCTCGGAGAGCGACCTCTCGAGTCTTCTCCACGCACACACACCCTCCGCTCTCCTCTTCCCCGTCATTCAGGCCTCTCTCACAGCCACAACGGCCTGACTTCCATGAGGTGGCCAGCTTACTGGTCATTCTCTTTCTTAGCCTTGCTCTTGATTAGCTTGGAAACACAGCAATGGTCCCGCCATAGGATTTCCGTCATAGTTGCTGGTGCAGACTCCAGATGGACAATACACAGAAAGCTGGAATTTCGGTACGTCTGCATCATTTTCTTTACCGTGCATGCACTGATTACTCCAAATGGACCAGAGAGAGAACTCGAGAGTTGTTCAATCACGGATACACCAGCTACATGCGATTTGGTAAGTACATGGTTTTATGCGACTGAGAGTTTCTCACGTATGCAACTGCAGCTTTCCCGCTGGACGAGGTGATGGAATAGAATTATGTGGAAGATGCCTGGCTGACAGCGTCGTCAGCTTGCTCCACTGTCGTGTACTGGGCGAGGACCTGATTGGCATAATCCGTGCGTATAATGTCAATGCTGCTGCTGCTGTCGCTGACCATTCTTACGCAGGGCGAATGTTGCTACGAACGACGTAGCAGGGAACTTCTCTGTGACGCTCATAGACACTTTGGATACCCTTGTTATCATGAACGACACGAAGAGCTTCGAAACGGCGGTCAGGAATGTCATCAATTGGGTGTCATTTGACGTCAACACCAAACCACAAGTTTTCGAAACCACTATAAGAGTTCTTGGAGGCCTCCTTTCCGGGCATCAATTCGCAAGTCAAGTTGGGCAGCCTTTCTACCTTCCTTGGTATCGTGACCAATTATTGAAAATGGCACACGACCTAGGGGAACGCCTGCTACCCGCATTCCATACGACCACTGGCCTTCCAATAGCGAGGGTCAGCTTCTCTTTCCTTCATAAATTGAGACTTTGGGCTGATTGGTAACAGATCAACTTGCGACATGGTGTCCCCAAAGGAGAGTCAACCGACACATGTACGTCCTGCTTTGTAGTCAAGCGCATTCGGTCTCATCTTCATGCTAGGCGCTGCTGGTGCTGGGTCTCTCATTCTAGAGTTCGGAACTTTGAGTCGTCTTACTGGCGATGATCGTTTTGAGAAAGCTGCTTACAAAGCATTCTTCGCGCTTTGGAACCGAAAGTCAGCCATTGGGCTTATCGGCAATCCCATCAGCACTTGGTCCGGAGTTCGTACGAGTCTTTCCTGCAATAACACCTCAATATCTACTAAATTCGTTTAATAGTCATGGCTACATCCTGAAACGAACTCTATCGGTGCGGGGGTAGACTCATTCTATGAGTACGCGCTGAAGTGGTATATTCTCAGTGGTGAGTATGGATATGGCACATGTGGCTCGCGTTGCTGATGGCTGTCAAAGGGGATGTGGAATTTCTGGATGTATGGCAAGCATCTTACGCAGCTGTGATGAGATATACCAGGTCACCGGATGGCTTTTGGGTGAGCCGCGTCATTTGTTGCTCTTGTTTTCGTGCCCTTGACTGTTTTATTCAGTATCGAAGCGTGAACATCCACACAGTAAGCATTCACAGTCACGTATGTTGTGATAGCTAAACCTTTTCGTAGGGCGACGTCGCATACCTGACCGTCGATTCATTGTCTGCGTTCTGGCCAGGCTTGCAAGTACTTGCTGGCGATGTAGAGAATGCTGTCAAGTCTCATATGCTTTGTAAGTCAACTTGGATGTAATTGACCTACGCGCTATTGACGGGATATGACACAAGATTGGAATCTGTGGAAAGCTCATTCCGGTTTGCCCGAAGTTTACGACATGAAATTCCAACAAGCTGTCGCGTTGCAATACCCGCTACGGCCAGGTATGTGTGACTCATACCTTGGTTCTATTTCATTCGATTTTTGAGACACAGTTCCACAGAATTTGTCGAATCTACATGGTATTTATACCGGGCAACAAAAGATCCGTTTTACCTGGATGTTGGAGGTATGTTTCCATCCAAACCAACCAACGCATCACTCATGTATCGTGCAGAACGGATTTTTCATGACATAACCGCTCGTTCCAGAGTGGAATGTGGCTTGACAGGTATCAGCGACCTCTCCAAAAACTATCGTGACGATCGCATGGAATCCTTTGTACTCTCAGAAACCCTCAAAGTAAGAGCCGCATCTCTTTCTCTCGCTTCAATCGCTGATTAGTATCCTTGTACAGTATTTATACCTGCTTTTCGACGAAGATAACCCACTGCATTCCGACGATTCCAACTACGTGTTGACGACAGAAGGCCATCTCCTTACGATGGACAGAAAGCACCAGAAACCCCTCTCCGCCGTACGCCGCAAACTGCGCGGCGTGGAACACCTACAATGTCCAGCATACCAGTCACCTTTCCTTGCCAACGGAAGCACGGAAGACGAGGGTGGCTTATATACCAGCGTGGACTCCCGACCGGACACCGATTATGTGCGTTATCTGGTCGGTACCAAATCTTTTCAGGAGGATACCAGTTTATGGCGACCTGACGGCTGGTGTGAGCTTCCACAAGTCGAACTCTATGTAAGTGTCTTGACCCCGAATGTTTTCCTGAATGTTGGTGAATATCGACTCATTACAGCTCTTGATTTTCAGTCTTATGATTTTATATTGTCCGCGGATGGTCAAAACATTCCTGAAGATTTTCATCCCTCACATGAGAAGGTCGAAGCGGTAGCCGATGGATACATGCTTCACGACGTGGCGGGTATTCGCGCGCACATCGTCAGCCGATTGGACGGCAAAGGTTACGACGTCACACAATGTACGCTCTTCTGCCATGAATTCCTAAAGGCTTGCTCACATCTCGACACAGTGGGTCCATACGCGGTGCGGACAGGGCAGCTTGTCTACGTCGATGACCCGGCCTTAGTGCTGGCTCCTTTGGACGGTAAAGGTCGCGTAGACGAGATCATACCTCCCCGCCGCAGAGCACCGCAAGTCACTCTCCGGATACACCTCCCATTCCTCAACCCGAAGATGCAGGTAGCCAACGAGCGCGCGGGCACAAACCTCGAGTTCACCATCACGGCCCACACTGCGATGTTCGGCGGGGACCCCGCGCCTTCAGATCCTCTGATAAAGCCTATCAGGTTCGGACACGGTGAAGGCGTGAACCTCGTGAGGGTGACGGAGAACCCGCTAGGTTGCTTGCCATACACAGATACCTTTGACGGCGACGCACTCGTGGTTCGTAGGGGTGATTGTACCTTCCTGGAGAAGCTCGTCAACGCGAAGCATGCTGGGGCATCCGGTGTCATTGTTATCAGCGAAGAGGATGCTCCGATTCACCCTTCCGCGGACGACTTCGAATTGAAGGAGCTGGATGGATTCCTGGACGACGTAGCAGTGGTCGTGGTCACGAAGGCGGATGGAGATGTCATCACCAGAGTCTTGGGTGTAACGGAGGAGCATATGACGCACCGAGTGGTCATGAACGTCGCACCCAAGGACCAGCCTACGAAGCAGTCTCTCGATAAACCTCGGGAGACACAGAGAGACGTCGAGCAGGACAGCAAGCAGAAACCAGCAGACGGGAATAACAAGGTGTTGTACTTGAATGGACATCCATTAGTTAATACCCGGTTACTCGTCTAATATCTAGAAGCACTGTAGTGATGTACATCTATGCTACACCAATGCTCGATGCAGTTGCTTGGTTATACCCCCTTTCCTTATGTTTTGCCTGAATCTCCGGTCTAATCATCGACCTGCACTATTGAGTACAGAGGCGCATCTAGCTTCTCGGCGGCTTTGAGGAATGTCAACTCGATGATGAAGAGATACTCTAAGATCTTGCCACCGGACTTAGCGACAAGCTCTCCGGCAGCTTTCGCAGAACCGCCTGGAATAAATGCATCGATGGGTTGACATGAAGTTCATTCCATGAAGATAAAATCGCACCAGTTGCGATCAGGTCGTCGACAACAACGACCGATTGGCCAGGTTCAATCGCGTCGGCCTGCATCTCGAAGCTATCCTGAACACGACCAATTCAGTGTCCTCTCCACCGTTCTCTCCGTATCGTGCGCACTCACCACACCATATTCCTTCTCATACGACGCAGAGTGACATTTCCCGGGGAGCTTCCCTTGCTTCCTCACAGGAACGAACGCCGCACCCAATCGGAGGGCAATGATGGGACCGAACAGGAATCCTCGCGCATCGAGACCGACGACGACGTCGATTTTGCGATTCGGGGATTTCGCGATCGTCACCGCAGTCAAGTGGTGGACGAAGTTCGTGATGAGAGTCTCAAATGCGACCGGGTTTCGCAGGAGAGGGAACATGTCCAGGAAGACTATTCCCTGATGTGTCAGGAGGCGTTAGTTTGATAGCCATTCGTTTGCTTGTTACTATCGTACCTTCTTGGGGAAGTCTGGATGCGGAACCAGCTGACTCTTGATGTATTCGGTGTCCATGGCAGTAGATGCACGTTACGGTTGAGAGAGAAAGGCAAAGGAATCGAAATTGCCGCAAGTCTTACATATGGTGTTCAAGAGTGAACTGATCGCTTCCGATTCAGACAAATTTCGTCAGCAAACGCGTGCTCGCGAGCCTCGAACCTCGAGGGCTTCCCGTACACCATCACAATCGCGACTTCACCATTCTGCGAGCAAAGCATCGGATATCCACTCAAGGTGTTCAGAGGATCGGCATGACGTGCATAGAGTGCGAAAAAATACAGGTGATGAATCATGATCATAGCATTGTCATACCCTTGGATGCATAGAGGAAAATAATCATGAAGTGTGATACAAGAGCAGCCAAAACTACAAGGGTTTTTAGACAGAGTCAAGGATCTCAGGCTCCTTGAAGTCCTTCGCCACCCGTGTGCCAGTCTCCTACGGAACAGTCGGTTGTTAAAGCGTGAAGCACTGATGAATGCTATGAGGAGACTCACGTCTGTTGACTCGCCGTGGAGCTCAAGCAGCTTCGACATATCGAACTTCGGCGCCTTGAGGATCTTCGCCTTGTGGACGTAGACGTTTTGCAGGGGGTAGATGCTCCTCGCCGCCTTCTCAATCTCACGACCGATCGCCTCAGGAACAAACTTCTGCACCAACTCCTTCAAATCACAGCTCGTCGCCTCCCGGGTCATGATCTCGAACATCTTTTTACGGATCTCCCTGATCTGAGATGACTGAGCGTAGGTGGTCTTCTTGACCTGTGATGGCCGGCGCTTTGTGAAGCCAATGGCAAAGAGACGGAGGAGGTAGCCGTCGGTCGTCTTGACGTCGACGTGAGCCTCGATGAGGGTTTGCCATTTTCGGACGAGGGATCGGAGCTTGTCGGAGGTGAAGGACATGCCGTGGAAGTTGGTCAAGCAGTTCTTGCCCTGGACTTCCTGTACTCGGAGCTGGATCTTGCGGAAAGCCTGCTCCTCATCCTTGTTCAGGTCGGCGAGAGAGATTTCAACAATACGGCCCTTGAGGGAGTCGTTGGCGTTCTCTGAGAAAAAGAAGGCGGTCAACACTTCTCGTATGGCTCGGACGCCGACTCGTACGCACTCAAACCCTGCGACCTGTTGACCAAGGTCTTGCCAACGTTCTTCACCTCGAAGATTGAAGGAGCCTTGATGTCATACCAGTCTGGGTAGCGCAGACAAATATCAGTACGGGCCAGAGAGAAGTGCAGCGGGCAGTGGACGCACCCTTGCGGGAGAAGGGGTCGACGACTTTCTTCTTGATACCCTTCTTGCCCTTGGACAAGCGTTTGTTCTATGGTTACGAAGTCAACGTTGAATATCTTGACAAGAAGAAGGCGAGGAACGTACTTTTCCAACAGCCATGATGGATTAAAGTGAAGGAGGGGCGGGAGGGAGTGAGCCGGCACTTGGACGGGCTTGCGTGAGGAGACTGGGCGCGCGATGAGGTCGGTGTCGCCGCACAAGACACCGGCCATTGCCGACAGTGGCTGAACCTTATTTCTGCTGCTGTAAGTCGCATTCCCACGCGTGTGAACGCAGGCGCCTACGCAGGTCTGATCCTCGTGGTGATCACCATGTGCAGCAGCGCCGCATGTCGACCATCACTCGCTCCCAGTTCATTCAGGCTGCTCAAAGCTTTGCACGCAAACATGCCTCCTCAGATGATCCCACCCCTTCGCCTCTCTTGCAGTCTTGGTCATGGAACGAGCACCCAGTGCGCTCCTAGTTTCTCTACACACCCGGCTTCTTATCCTGGTCAAAGACATTCCCTGGTCTAGGATATCTCTCGCGAAATATCATCGTTCCGTTCTCCTCCACCGACAATCTACCACAAGATATCCCGGCGAGTGACAACTTGGTGGATGAAGAACCGGATGATGCGACATCGGCCTCAAATACCCAGCTCACTGCTGCTCAGCTCTATGTAGCCTATTCCCCGACATATCAAGTACCAGCATTGTATTTCTCTGTCCACCATGACAGTGCGTATATTTAATCATGATTTCTGTGCATGACCTTGACATCTATGAAGATGGAACTCCGTTGTCACTAGCCGAGCTGTGTCGCCTTCCGCTCTTTCGCCATCATGCTCTCCACGGCGACCAAGTCGCATCTTTCTCAGTACAGGACCCCACCTCTTCAATGGCCTTACTCTCGCAGGGAGACCATCCTACGCTCGGAACGCCATGCTGGTATATTCATCCCTGCAATACGTCAGCGGTTGTCGAAGATATCATGGCTGAGGTGGATACCGAGGAGTGGTCGGACGAGGCTCGGTGCGTGCGGTGGGTGGAAGCGTGGTTCATGGTCATAGGCAACATCGTGCAAGTCACCTTCTAGGATGTGTACTATCAGCCTGTATGTTATGTAAATTATCGAGCAGTGCGTTGGTTGTGTATGACTTGTGTATGACGATACCCGGCGAGACGGTCAGCTGAAGCGGATTTCACATGTGCCGAGCCGGAACTTGCACCGACGTTGGCATAAAACGAAAGGACCGACGACCGACTGAGCTGCCTTCGTCCCCGACGTTTGTCTCACCCACACGCTCTCCTTATTCAGCCCGACGGCGCAGAAGCTCGCTTCGTTTGACGAGCTGTTCGTCGTGCCATTTTGCAAGACTCTGATTTCAGCAACCGGTGGTACGATAAAGTCGCGCGGCAGCGGCGTTGTGCTACCCAATCGATAGATACTCGATCCACGTTACGCCCACGAGTATAAAGCTCTGCTCCTCAAATGCTTGCTGCAACCAGGCTCTTGACTTCCTCCATTCCCCGTCGCCCCTTCACCGCCGCCTTCCACACTACCATGGTACGAGCTCTAGGAAACCATTCATTGACGACGCTGATCACTAACGCCGGCTACTTCTTAGTCTCAAGCGCACGAGGTCGTTATTGTCGCCGCGTCCCGTACACCAGTCGGATCCTTCAACGGAGCCCTCAAGTCCGTGTCTGCAACCGAGCTTGGTATCGTCGCCCTCAAGCATGCATTCGAGCAGTCAAAGATCGACCCCGCTGTCATTGAGGAAATCTACTTCGGCAACGTCGTTCAGGCGGGTGTTGGCCAATCTCCCGCTCGTCAGGTCGCTCTTGGTGCCGGCATGAAGACCAGCTCCGACGCAACTACGATTAACAAGGTCTGCGCCAGTGGTTTGAAGTCTATTATGATCGCTGCCCAGAGCATCTCAACGGGATACAAATCGACGGTTGTCGCTGGTGGTACAGAGAGCATGAGCAATGCACCGTGCGTCCTTTCTCATTCACTGGCTTTCCTTTGACTCATGCAACATCAGATTCCTCATTCCACGAACCAACCCCGTTTTCGGCAAGTTTGAGACCAAGGATGCCCTCGAGACTGACGGTCTCTTCGACGTCTACAACAAGGTCGCCATGGGCAACTGCGCTGAGGCCGCCGCTGAAAAGCACCAGATCACCCGTGAATCTCAGGACTCCCACTGCATCGAATCCTACAAGCGTGCCGAACGTGCGTGGAAAGCGGGTGTCTTCGATGCCGAGGTTGCTCCAGTGACGATCAAGGGCAAGAAGGGAGACACCGTGGTGAAGGAGGACGAGGAGTACAAGCGGGTCATCTACGAGAAGATCCCCACGTTGAACCCCAGCTTCAAGAAGCAGGGTGGTACGATCACACCTGCGAACGCTTCGAGTCTGAACGACGGTGCCTCTGCGTTGATCTTGATGTCTGCTGAGAAAGCGAAGGAGCTCGGTGTCAAGCCATTGGCAAAGGTCATCTGTAAGTAGTGCTCTCATAAGAGTCCGAACTGTTACTGACACTTATCGTAGCCTACGCGGATGCTGGCGTTGATCCCATTGATTTCCCCTACGCCCCTGCTGTAGCTCTTCCCATCGCGTTGAAGAGTGCCGGTCTCACTGTTGACGATATTTCGCTCTTCGAGATCAACGAGGCGTTCTCCGTCGTCGTCAGGATCATCGAGAAGACCCTCGGCGTCGACTCAGCGAAGATCAACGTCAACGGGTGCGTTCTAATATAACAGCTGCAATGAACCGATGTGCTCATATCTACCTTAGTGGTGCTGTTGCCCTTGGCCATGCACTCGGCAACTCCGGTTCTCGTATCGCGGTGACCCTCGTTCACGCCTTGAAGTCGGGCCAGTACGGCGCAGCTGCTATCTGCAATGGGGTGAGTCATTTCGTGCAAAGTTGCTAGGCTTTTTAGATGATCCTGACCTGTATCGTTCTAGGGTGGTGCTGGGTCTGCGATGATTATCCAAAAGCTGTAATCTAATACTCAATGTCACACTACTATATCCTCCAGGAATTTGATTCGCTTGCCAGATACCCAAATGTTCTTGCGTGGTTATCGTCATCCATGTGACCGATGGATCTGCCTCAATCTTCTATCACAGCTTTCGAGAAAGGCTAAGTGGATCAATATGCTAATTTTACGGATTGTCTACTATACGTTCATGCTATCTCGTGATGTTCCTGGTGGTCGCACTGTCTGCGATGCACTGTGCACCCGAGGTGAGCGTTAGCATTTTGTGTATAACTTTCGGGCCTCCGCTCACACCAGCTGTTATCCGGCAAGTGGTGCCGCGTTCTGTCAGGTGCATGTTCCTCTTATCCAGCCTCACGATAGAGGTGTGGATACGACTCATACGAGTGCCTTGGCATCTTTTGTTCATCCCATGTCGGCCGTGAATAGATACGGTTGAGATTCAGTCGACCTATTTGAACACGGCAGACTCGAGGTCGAAATGTGTGCTCCAAGCTCCCTTTGGCCCCCTTCCCAAGCCCTTCCTCCATTCCGATGGCGCACTCTGCCGAACAGCAGTCAATCGAGGAGAAGACCCGGGGCTCTGGCGACGACGAGAAGCGCGTTTACGACACTGAAGTCAACTCGATCGTGGACTCTGCGGATGGAGACGAGGCTTTGAAGCTCGTTGGGCGCGAACGAGAGACCGAATTCAGCGATGAATATAATGCCAAGTTACGAAGGAAGTTGGTGCGCTGCTATTTACTGCAAGCATACAATGACACGTCTCAAGCCCTCTCATAGGACTGGCTCATCCCACCGCTATGTGCCGCTGTGTACTTTACGCAATTCTTGTGTGTATCATGTCTTCCCGTCATCGTGGGATCTGTACTGACCTTCACTCCAGGGACAAGACTTCACTCAACTATGCTAGGTAAGTGCACGTTGTCTCATGGGGACTTGCAAGCCGACTCTCTTCGTAGCATCATGGGTCTCCCAATCACCGGCCAAGTAAGACTTCCACACGTCCTTTGGAACGCTTGCTCACCTGCATCCAGCACTACAACCTCGTGTCCCTAGCCTTCTATCTAGGTGAGATAAACCGCTATGTACGGAAGCCTTCATCTCCTGATAATCTCGCCTAGGTTTCCTGGTATGGGAGTTCCCAACATCGTACATTTCGCAGAAGTTACCGCTGGCGAAGTATCTTGGTATGTCCTCAAAGAGCATGATATCCAACCTCTCCGTCGTTCTCATTCTTCTCGTGACATGATCGATGCTCAGGTGTGAACGTAATTGTCTGGGGCATCATTCTCATGCTGCACGCCGCAACAACATCATTTGGTGGCTTCTTCGCCCTTCGATTCTTGCTCGGTACGTTCTGTGGCATTTCCAGAGATACCCCGCATTGACATGGCTTCCAGGCATGTGCGAGAGCTGCGTTGCGCCGATCCTCATCCTCATTATCTCCATGTTCTACAAGAAGAATGAACAGGTATGTGGCTTGTCGGCAGACCGTGGACGGCGGCTGAAGATCATTTGACAGGGTCTACGTGTATCGCTGTTCTATGTTATGGTATGACGCTCACCTTCTTTGTTTCGCTGCGCAGACGAAGGCTGACCACTTGCTTCCAGAATGGTACACTTTTCCAGACCTTGCAACCTCGAAGAGTGCTCTGATCTACCCTTCCTTACTTAGGACTCACGCAAATTTTCGGTGGCTTCGTTGCCTATGGCATCTCTTTTTACGATGGTCATCGGCTTGCACCATACAAGATCATCTATATCCTCCTTGGGGGACTTGCTATCATTGTCGGTGTATGCGTTGTCCTCTGGCTACCGGATTCGCCCGTTACAGCTCGTATGCTCACCAAAGAAGAGCGTATCGCCGTTCTCGAACGCGTCCGTGATGATCAAGGCGGAACGGAGAACAAGACTTGGAAGAAGGACCAGATTATCGAAGCGTTGGCTGATGTTCGCACCTGGCTCATTGTACTCACGACTCTGTTGAGTGAGTTGCTTGCTACATTGACCACCGCATCGTTACCAACAACAACCTTCTATAGCGAGTGTTCCAAACGGTGCTCTCAGTAACTGTACGTAGTTCTCCTCGAGCAAGCGAACGTCCGCTAACGAGCTCACTCACTCCAGTCAGCAACATCATCATTAAGAACTTCGGTTATACGTGAGCTTTCATCGTATGTGCCACTTGGCAGAAACTCAATATCATTCCAGCTCAAAGCAGACTTTGATTCTGTCCACACCTTCTGGCGCTATCGCATCGCTTACGGTGATACTTTGTGGATGGTACTCTGACAGGAAGGTGAGCACCTGGCTTCTACGTACCGCGTTTCCACTTCGAACCTATTCTTTTGTAGAATGAGCGGATGCTTCCCATCGTTTTCTGCTTGATACCTACTATCGTAGGTGCTGCCATGCTCGTGGGTCTAAACAACTCTGGGACCAAGGGCGCTCTGCTCTTCGGTGGGTTCTCTTGCATCCGGTCGTGTCGGAGAGATCGCTGATTGGCCATCCATAGCTTCTTATCTCATTGGTACTTTTGGAAGTGCATTGTCCACGGTGTATGCCTACAACGCGAGCAACACCAGCGGTCACACCAAGAAGGTATGCTTCTCAACAGTAACCGTCAGACATGTGCCCTGACCAAAGAACTCCTGCCAGGTCACGATCAACGCATTGACCCTGGTCAGCTTCAGCCTGGGTAACATCATTGGAACGGAAATATTCCAACCCAAAGACGCCCCGGCGTATATCCCAGGGAAGATCGCTATTCTGGTCTTGCTGAGCGTTCAGCTGGGCGTGTCTTTCTTGCTGCGTTGGATCAACATCAGGCTCAACGTGAAGAAACTCGCGCATTTGGAAGAAGAGAAGCAGCGAAGAGGATGGTCCGATGCCGATGTCCAGAAAGAGAGAGAGAGGCACGCATTCATGGACTTGACAGATAAACAGTAAGCATACGGTGTCGTACGTTCCTCCGGTGTGGCGCTGATGTTTCAATTGCTTGCAGGAATCTGTTCTTCGTGTACACTAAGTGATGAAGCTTGTAACCTCGAACGCAATCGATAGTTACTTAAACCCAATCATCCCTGCGGCCCCGTATTTGCGTGCGTGCGGCTTGAGACTATTGAAATTGTGGAGACTATTCAGTTCCCCTGGATACCCCCGACTGGTCGCATTCTCGCACGCTAGTGGGATCCACCAGCAATGGACTGATGAGGAGCTTCGTCCGCAGAGCAACGTCTCGTGAACACACGCTTGTCGATTGGTTCGATGCTGGGCACAGTGATGAAGACAGGTGCAGTACTTGCATGCGGCTTTCGATGATGCTCACTCACCGAAGACATTCCGTTAACCAGGTATTTCTCGGCTGCCACAAGCGATGTGACGGATTCGCGACACTGCTTCTTGCCGCGCCTGTCGAAGCTTTACATTCCAGGCGAGCGGTTACCCGACCATTGCGCTGACAGGACATCAGACTACCGCTTAAACTCCAAGAAGAAGAGGCCGGTATAAACATGGTATATAAGATTGTGAGAACATGGGTTGAGACGCGGTTGTGCTCCCACTCCAACTTCTCGTCCACATTCGCCGTCAAGGGTGCAACGCCAGAGAAGGTATGTTGCAGCTATTGTCAGATTTGGATACTACCTACACCGACCAAGTTGCTTCTGTAGACACAAAATGTCGTCGCTAAAGAGCACCTCTTCTGTCGGCAAACCCTCTGTCGATGCCCAGGAGAGTAGTGAGATCATCGAGAAGATTACAGAATGGAAGGTGTTGGCAAAGATCGACTATCGAGTAGTGCCCGTGCTCTGCGTCCTCTACGTTCTGGCATTCCTCGACCGGCGAGTCCTTTGGTTAATGAGAGGCGGAGCTAAGCTGATGCGTCTGTTCCGCAGCGTGAACATCGCAAATGCAGCGCTGTTCGGTCTCAAAGATGACCTACATCTGGGCGGTAATGAGTATAACACTGCGCTCGTCATATTGTACGTTTCTCGTTCACACCGCAAGAGTTCAGACTGGATAAAAACTGACCGTCCCTCGCCAGCTTCGTTCCCTATGTGCTCTTTGAGATACCGTCTAATGCCCTGATGAAGCGCTTCAAGCCGCACGTGTGGCGTAAGTTCTCCGCTGATATTCGGAGACTCGGACTGATCCAACCTTGCAGTGAGCGGATGCATGTTCATGTTCGGTCTCGTCACGTGTCTCCAGGGCTTGACCCAAAACTTCAGCGGCATCCTAGCCACTCGTTTCTTCTTGGGTACGGATCTGTTTTGAATGGTAGATTCCAAGCGGTACTCACCAGTTTCTCAGGTCTCTTCGAGTGTGGCATGTTCCCGGGGTGCTTCTACCTCCTGGCAATGTGAGCCGTGCAATCTCACTGTTTCTCAGAAATATCCTGAGCATCATTGGATTTTGCAGGTGGTATAAGCGAAATGAGGCGCAGAAACGCTATTCATTCTTTTTCTGCTCGACTGTTCTGGCGGGAGCATTTGGCGGATTGCTCGCGAGCGCGATTGGCAAGATGGACGGTGTGCGAGGATTTCGTGGCTGGCGCTGGGTTTTCATTCTCGGTGAGTTCTTACAGAATTGCCTCAAAGATACCAGCTCTGACGCACTCGCGCTATTCAAGAGGGAATATTGACCTGCATCATTTCTGCTGTACTCTTCTTCTGGATCGCCAACTTCCCTGAGGAAGTCGACTGGCTTACACCATCCGAGAAAGACTTTGTACGAAGACGTCTTCAAGAGGACGTTGGGGACGCGCAGAGTACTGACAAGATTACTTTCAGAACCGCATTGAAAATCATCTGCGACTGTGAGTATCTTAACCTTGACGCTCGCGAAGCATCACTGACAGCCTTTAATAGATAAAGTGATTGTTGGAGGCTTCATGTACTTCGGTCTGATTGTTCCGGCGTATGGTTATGGTACGACACACCGCGATGGAATTTCAAGCGTGAGCTTACCTTCTTTCTTGCAGCGTACTTCGCCCCCGCTATCATTCAAGGTCTTGGACATTCTAGCATCCAGTCTCAGCTATTATCAGTTCCGCCGTATGCCTGCGCATTCGTCCTGTCGATGACTGTGGCATTCGTGTCGGACTACATCCAACACAGATTCCTATTCACTATCGCCGCGATGGCCATCTCTGTATCGGGATTCATCATCTTGCTCGTCACAGAACACAGCACCAATTTGAAATATGCAGCCTTGTTTCTGGCAGCTGCAGGCACATACACTGCAATGCCAGTAGCTGTGTGTTGGTTCAGTACAAATTGTGAGTGCCAATCACTCGCGAGGCACTATGAAGTGCTGACAGCGATGTAGTGGCTGGTCATCAAAAGAGGGCAGTTGCGATAGGATGGCAGATTGGTTTTGGAAACAGTACGTTTGATCTCTGTCTCAAGTTTCCGGTACTCAAGGCCACTTCAGTTGGAGGAATCGTGGCATCATACTCCTTCCTCTCCCAAGACGCACCACGATATCTCAAAGGCTACGGTCTGTGCATAGCATTCACGTGCGTATCTGCCGTGTCCTGTTGCATTTACTTTATCGCCTGCGTATTGGATAATCGACGCAGAGAAAGGGAGGCCACAGATGCAGCGTCATCCTTGTCGCTCGAGGAGAAGCAACGACTCGGAGAGTCAAATCCTGACTATCGATACCTTTTGTAAACCATGTCGGCTCAGTGTTCTTGCGAACAATACCCATGAAGTAACATACTTGTATACGTATGAGTAGGTATAGAGGCTCAGAATGAGGATAACCGCAGGTTATAGAATCACTGAAAGATGTTATCGTGTTGGTGATCTATGAACGAATGCGGTTGGGGGAAGGACGTTGTCTGCGTATGAGGCGCGCCACAATTCGCTTTTGGTAGAAGCAACAGACCTGCCGCTTGGGAACATGGCATCATTCGAAGGAAGTCACGGGAAAGAAGCGTGCTTGCATCTGTCCTGAGGTCTCCCACTCATTCGAATCCGCAACCTTCATCCCGACCCCGACGCGGGAGCAAAGGCGATGGCACCTCAAGCACCATCTCCTCTCACCGCCAACAACATCCACACGACATCCGTGAAGGTCGACAAAGACGCGTTCATCACTTCGTTTCTGCGTTCCCAGAAGAGCTTTACGTCGACATACAAGTCGGAGGGGCTACTTTACAGCGCGTCGTGGAGTAAAGGAGACTCGGATACACATGAACAAGACCCACAAGGATCGACCAAGAAAGCCCAGCGTCGTCCACCATCTGACCTTGCATCTACTGTACTGGTTCCACGTGTTCCATTAGCGGACTCTCCGAATCTGACCCCTGGGCCTCAGGCTCCAGCTAGACGAGCAAGCCGCAACCAGGCTGATTGTACAGACGACGAAGACGAGAGGCCGACGAAGTCTCTTCCCAAAGTTCCGCGAAAGACTGGCAACATCGCCACAGTCAAGAAGGCAGCCGGTGAGCCCCAACAGCAGTCAGAGCCCAAGGGAGCGACTGGGAAGAAGCGTGCAAGGAGTCACGACTCTGACTATGCTGCACGTACGTTTGTCCGAACCTCCTCCAGTTCACTTATTGAGAGGATCACAGGGCTTGAACAACGAAGAGATCGACGGCGAGCCAAGCGCGCTATTGTCAAGCCAATCTTGTCTGATGAAAGCGACGCCGAGTCTGAGCAGACAAGGACTCGACGGGAACCAAAGAAAAAATCGCAGAACAAGGGGCAGAAACTCGCAACAGGGCTGGCGTTGATGCACGGGTTCAACGCCACAAATGTCGGCAGTGGGAGAATAACCGTAAGTGTTTACAATTCACGCTGTCTTCTTCCCTGCGACGCGCTTGACATCATATAGGTCAAGCCAAGTCGCGGGCTTTATTCTAAAGGAAAGGCGTCAGGCATGACCATGACCGCGGCACAAAAGAAAAAGAAAGGTAAGCGTACCGAAGGAAATGCATGTCGATGTCTCATGTCTGCTATGAACAGCGTCCAAAGGCCAACGCTGGACAGAGGCAAGCTTCTTGAACCGTCGAGTGAAAGGAGATCAAAAGAGCGAAGGTTCCGGAGCCAAATCAGACACTTCCTCCGAGGCTGGAGCCGCGAAGAGCAAGAGACATAAATTCAAGCTCTGCAACTACGACCACAAGCGTGAAGCGCAACGACAGTCGTCTCCTGATCCCGATGAAGTCAGCGAAAAGAAGAGCTCCGTCGTTTGGGACATTGAGCATGACAGCGATGTCCCGACGGCCAACTCAGTCGACAAACCGAAGAGCCTAGTGATGCAGAGCAAGTCAGCGCACTGGGGAAAGAGCATTGGATCACGGAAAGTTACTCAATTCAGCCCCCTTGCTTCGCCTCCTCGAGCTCCGGACATTCCTGTGGTTTCACCGAAGCGCAGTGATGCAGGAGATACGACCTCCCTTTCGCTGCGGCCGTCGCAATCTGCTTCGCAAGTCCAGGCTACAAAATTGGAGGTGGATCCCGTGACAAAATCTAGATTCTTCCGACCCGTCCAAGTCGCTGCTGTTCAGGCTAAGATCACCCAGGAGCGAAAATCTGAAAGTCCGCACTTGGAAGATAATGATCCGGACGCCATGGACAGCGTCCATCGCGACAACCATTGCCCAAAGCCGTTTCCCACTACCCGACACGATAGTCCTTCGCCATCTGCCAACTCCTCTATCGCATCACGCATGCCCATCGAGCACGCTGGCGAGCCCGCGTATGCGCTCATGTCCACGCCGGACTTCAGTGACAACTACAAAGAGATGGCGACGTTTTCGGAACCCTGGTTGGCGAATTCAGAGGGTACGCAGGCATCCTTTGAAGACAACTACCGCGCTCAAAGACTTCACGACGAGATCAGCGACCCTTTGCGGTGGGAAGGATCCTCCGTTGACCCGGTTGAAGACCAGTATGACGTTTCTGCGGTCGACCTCCGTGCTCATGGTTATCTAGAAAGGTCTTCAGCGGTGGGCTCATTCGATCAAGATTACATGCGTACCTATGACGATGCTCTGCCCGCTCGAAGCATGGAGCTAGTGGATGTACTGGATGGCCAGTACGAGGTGCCGCTGTACAGCATCACGGCCCTAGAAGAGTTGGATTCCGGTGACGTACTAGGCGACCTGCTTTACGACGACCGTGGCTCTGGGAGTGGTGTGTTCCTTGACGACCTTGGAGCGGATAGCTTGATGGACGAAGCACCGCTAGAAGACAGCGCCATGGGGCCGCTGAGCGATGGTCCGGGAAGGGGAGCCGACAGCATTGACCTGGAGCCTTTGGACGACTCGGTTCAGACCGACTCTTCAGGTTTCTCGAGAGAAGACGAAGTTGCACAAGCGGACTTTGTGCATGGACGCGAGCTGCTGCTGGGGATGAGGGAGGACATGATGGAAATTGATAGTAGCGTATCTGGTCGTCCGGTGTATCAGACGGTGTCGAAAGCGGAAGAAAGCGTCGCAAAGCAGCTGAAAGGACACTGGCTTCCCCAGCGATTTTAGATGTATTTTCTGGCTAATTTGATGATCTTTGGTACAAACGTGCGGAACCGGGGCGTCTGCCGTTTTGCGTTGAATTTGTGTTGCTTTGGCGAGAAGGCTCCAGAAGATGAAACGACAATCGCGTGACAGTGGCCAGCTGTGACGACGCGTGACGCTACGCGTTGTTTGTCCCACGCAAACAGGGGCACCAAAGCAAGACTCCTCCGCGGCCCCTCATAAACGCGCCCTTGCATGATTCACATCCCCCACCACCCTCTTGTCTCTTCACATCGATCTCGTCCGTCGTCCGCACCCTCCCGTCCGGAGCATGGACGCGAATTACAATGAAAACATGGCCGCCACAGGCCAGTCTTCGGTATGGCACATCCTCGCGTATTCGGACCCAATAGTCCGTTGATACTTATTCATCCCTTTTGGCCTTTCCTTGTTCTCAGTATATGCCGTACGTCAAGCCTGAGCCCCAAGACCAGCGCATTGCCAATGTTGTGCCTGTATTGCAACCCTGGGCTGCCGGCGCGACGCAGGAGCAGAAGCCGAATCCCGTGAGTGCCTTTGATACCGACGGGTCTCGACCTTTCAGGGCGTGGACTGACGCGAAAATGGACAAAAGTACTTGCAGTATGGAGTACCAGTGAAATCAGAGCACTTCAATGCCCTCCCACCTCCAGCAGAAGATGTTGTTATGCGCGACGCGCCTCCAGTACCAGCCCCTGCTCCTGTTGTTGCGCCTGCTACCACCTACAAAAGCTATGCGTCGTCTCTTGAAATCGATTACTCGCCTGAAGGCGCCCTCAAAGAAGGTCTAGGCATGGTGAAAGCCATCAGCCAGAACATCAAGAAACTCGAGTTGGGTAGCAAATTGCGAAAGGATGTTTGGCAGCGCGAAATTGAGAGGTGTGTGATGCTGATTCTCCTAGACGCTATCGCACTCATATACGTTCTAGTCTCCAATCTCAAGCTGCACCTACTACAATGATTGCCGTTTGCGGTGGTGAGTCCTTCACGTCGTCTACTATCTGGCCGCTGTCATGGACTTACGCGGTCTGTAGCTACCGGAGCCGGCAAATCCTCCATTTTGAATGCTATATTAGATGGTGAGTATCTATGATTATTCCCGCATGGCTGTTAGATTGAATGGTTGTCACAGACAACATCGTTCCAACAAGTGGTATGCGAGGTACGCGCGCTTGCTTGACCATATGTCTTCTCCGTGCTGTGTTGCTGACCTCCTGTTCAGCATGTACTGCCGTAGTGACTGAGATTGGGTACCATGCGAAGCGAACGATTGAAGGCGACGTTTCTTTTCTATCCGAGAAGGAATGGCGCGACGAGCTTGCTGTGTTGTTGGACGATCTTGTGGACGAAGACGGTAACTTGAAACGCAGTACCGATCTGCGCAGTGACGCTGGTGTTGCCTGGTCTAAAGTCAGTGTCTATGCAACGCTTTCTCACAAATGATCTGTTGTCTCACAATCCTTCCAGGTTCACGCTGTGTACCCCTCTGTTACGCAGGAACAGCTCGTCAAGATGTCTGTCGATCAAATCGTTGCTCTCGATCCCAGTACGCATTGTTGATATCTTCTGCGCACATTCATATTCATACCCTCGTCCAGGGGTCGCTGCAATCCTCGGAACTACGAAACGTATCTCCGTCAACGACTCCAAGACCTTTGCCAAGGAAATAGGCAAATACATCGACTCCAAAGATCAGAAACGCGGAGACAAGAAGAAAGACAACAAGAAGTCTAAGGAAAAGGAGAAAGAGAAAGAGCTATCGAAAGGTGCTCAGCTGCTGGCGAAATTCCGACAGGATGGGATCGCGCGCACGAAGGCTAACTCTAAAGATAAAGACGACGACCCCAACGGTCCCGCTTTCTGGCCCCTCATTCGCCAAGTCAATGTGCGCTGCAACGCTCCCGCTCTCTCCACCGGCGCTATACTTGTCGATCTGCCTGGTGTCGCGGACGCGAATGCTGCCAGGAACAACATCGCGAAGGACTACATGAAGAAATGCGACTGCATTTGGATCTTAGCCCCTATCACTCGCGCCGTCGACGATAAGACTGCAAGAGGTACGTTCTCCGATCTCTAGCTAGCCCCAGCCATTGAGATCGTTTGTTGTAGACCTTTTGGGTGACGCATTCAAGATGCAACTTATGAGTGAGTCGAATTCCAATGAATACTTGCAGAGTTGAGATCTCACTTGCTTCCCATTGCAGTGGATGGAAAGTGAGTAAAACTGGTCAGATCCAAAACTCGGTGGCTAAACGTTGCTTAGCTACGACGACAATGCCATTACGTTCATTGGTACGTGATTATGCTCTTTTTGCACGTTCAGCCGGCTCAAATTCTGCGGTTTTAGCCACCAAGTGTGACGACATTTCATGCTCGGAAGTTATCCGCGCGTTGAATCTAGAGGAAGACCCAGAACTAGAAGCCATAGAAGATTCTCTCGATACTTGCAAGGTCGAAATTGAGGAGTACAAGGAGAGGAAAGCCGCCGCAGAAGCATCTGCCAAAGGTATATCTTGTATCCTGGCCAACTATCACTCTGTCGTCTGACGTTAGTACATCTTGCAGACATAGACAAGAGTCTGAAGTCATTCAGGCCAATGCTGCAGGAATACAAGGATCATTTGAAAGCTCTCCAGAACGGCGAATCCTTTACGCCCACGCTGACCGCCAAGAACCCGAAGAAGAAACGTGCTCGATCTTCCACTCCGGATTCCGACATCGAAGAAATAGAGTCTCCTTCGGGCAAGAAGCGTAAGCGGACCGACCGCAAGGAGAAGTCTGGTAAACGCAGGAAGAGCAACGACGGCAGCGACGCTATGGACGATGATGATGACTTCATTGTCGACGACGATGACGAGGAGCTCGAGTTCTCCGATGATGAGGACGCTGAGAAGAAGTCTGAGGCTGGAAGTGACGATGGCATGGACTCGGACAAAGAGTCTGAAACCGAGGGCGGTGACGAGGAAGATGATGAGATGGAGGAGGAAGTTACTGAAGACTACCTGAAGCAGAAGATCGAGGAGGTGGACAGTGCTATCAAGGAAGGACGCGTCCAGCTTTCTGAGCAACGTCGTCTGAGGAAGGAGGCCGTGGATCAGCTGGCTACCTTGAAGAAAACGCAAGACAAACATCAGAGGGAGAAGAACGCTTTCTGCTCACTCAAGCGGTCTGAGGTGAGACTTCCATTTGCTAAGACTTGTTCTCATACTCACAATTCCCACAGTTCTCTCGCGACGTCCTCAAGGAGGATTTCCGTGTGGGTCTGAAAGACCTTGATGGTGCGTTACCTATCAATGTATGCATGGTCTTCGCACCAACCTGACTGTTCATGTAGATGCTGCGGCCGAACAGCGTGATCCCGATAGCTTTGACCCCACTGTAAATCTGCGCGGTAAGTCACTGTGCGCTATCTCGAGGCTACCTTCTTATCGGTGAACAGATTACGACGCGATCGACCTGCCCGTCTTCACGTGCTCATCTCGCGACTATGTGAGGCTGAAAGGTATGTCAACGCAAGTGTCAGTCTATTCCGTTGCTGATGTCTCCCGGTAGGTCAAGTGAGGGGTGACGGCGAATCTTCTTGCTTTACCAAGATTGACGACACCGGAGTCCCCGCTCTTCAGCAATGGTGCCATAGCCTCACTGTGTCGTCCCGCGAGCGCGCAGCAAGGAACTTCCTGATCCACCTCAAGACGTTCAGCAACTCGGTGCGCACATATGTCCAGGGCATCGGCGACGTCACCGCTGCCGACAGGGAGTCTATGCGGGAGAAGTGGGAATCGAACATGCCAGACGACGATGGACCTGCTTGGCTCGATGATGACCCCGTCTTGGATATGGGCGGTCTCAACCTTGCTGGTTTGGCGGACCAGATTCTTCATAACGGCATTTATAGGATGGCGGAGAAGGCACCGAAGGTCGACCGGTTCGGCGAGCCTGTCGGTGTTACACCTCGTTTGATCAAGGTCAGTGGAGAGTCTTTTTACGCCTCATCAGCTAAAGACTGACCCTCGTTCATCGTCAGGACTTCAAAAAGGTCGTTGACGATTGCGTCGAAGATCTGCAGAAGTCTTTCCGTGATGGCCTTGAAGAAAAGTGCCAGGCTGGAGCGGCCAATGTAGGTCTTCACCCCTTGCCGAATCCTTCTGCATCCTCACATTCGACCATTGCTAGGCTGCTAGCGCTGCTGTCGAGACTTCTGATACTTTCGCGGCATCGATGCACTGGGCGACATATAGAGCAAGTAAGTCGATTTTGTGGTTTTGCCCCCTAGAGCATTTACTGATCCCAATCTTCAGCTCTTCGCCGCCACGGGTCATGGAGGTCAGACCTCAATGTAGAACTTAGCAATCCCTTCACGCGCCAGATTGCCAGAACGTGGTCGAAGGTCTTCGAGACTGACCTGTTCGCGTCTTTCGAAAAAGCCGCCAACAACACTGTCATGAAACTCTTGAAGGAGATCGAGGCTGACGCAGCGCCTGGTCTCAAGGAACGTGCCAAAGGACAAGGCGAGCTCTCTTTGGACGAGGCCAAGGTGGCTCTTCAGAAAACGCTTGGTCTTGTCCGAGAGACCATCAATACCGAACAGAAGGAAGTCAGTCGCTGCTTGGCGCCACACGTACAGAATCAGTTGATCGACGGTTACGACCGCGCAATGGAAGAGCGGGGGAAAGGAAGCGTAGCCCGACAGAAGGTACGCTCTCGTCTGAATTGCATGGCTACCAATGCTCACATTTTTGCCAACCCAGGCATTGTTTCATGACTATATCAACGGCATCAAGAACGAAGTCTTTGACGATGGCTCAGATGTCATCATGGGCAGGCTCTCCAAAGCAGCCGAAGCTGTTGGTCAAGCCCTCGAGGAGGCTCTTGCTGAGCTCGCCGAGAAGGTCAGTTCGGCATGCCTCCACGTCTCCACGTCGCACTCACTGCTTCCTCCTCGTAGATCGAAGTTAGTATCGCGGTCCTCTGGGAGGGTCCCCGGGACGATCCTGCTCAGGTCAAGGCCCGCCAGGAAGTCATCGCCGCCATGTCCGCAATTGTTGGGCAGGTACAACTCTGGACGGAAGCATCGGACGCCAAGAAAGCTGCGGTAGCTGCCGCCAATGAAGTCATTCTCTAGTCACTGCATCTATCCTCTAGCCATTCAGTTCCTTCCTCGTATCTTGATTTATACAGCGTATATTTGTTCTCTGCCTGCCGTACCCTGCTTCCTTTCCCTAATCCACGTACAAGACTCACTTAGTGCCTAACGTACATGTCTTGTATTCAAGACGCATCCTCCTGCCGTCATCTGCTCTGCTTTTTCTTCTGTTGCGTAGATGTCCTATATGTATTCGTATTCTTATCGTGGAAGGTCACAAGTACTTAGTTCGTACAAACTTGTCGTAGATTACTGCTCAACCTTGTCCTATAGACATGTTCTTCTAGACCAAAAAGCAGTGATACACTCGCTAGCATGCATGACGCTAAAATCGAATCGCAAATGTAGTGTAACTGATCATGACAGTGTGGTTCAATAGATAATAGATATTGCGACGCAGACGTCTGTTTGTCATTAGGATACAGTTACAACGTGAAGGAAACCAGTAAAGACAGTCGGAAGAATAGTGATAGAGTATAGCGTACAACATCGCGAAGGTGACATAAATTAGCTACAACTGATCAAATGCAGTAGTACAGGGGAAGACAAGAGACTTTTAAAGTACAACAGCCGATGTTGTGAAGAATCAAGGAGGACTGCAATATCCGGAAACAGCGCAGCGGAAATGGGTTCATGGAACTTCAAAGCTGGTAGATGGGGCGACCTTTGTGGTCAACGGCTCTGCCCGTGCGAGCGTCGGTGAACTCGTGGCTGCCCCTCGATCGGGATGCGGAGCGACGACGGTTTCCTCTGCCAAAGAATCGGCGGAATTGCTCACCAAGCCACGAAGGCCCATCGGAGTGACGGCGATGAAGGGTACTTTGATGACCGCGATGGTGATCCTAAACAAACATCAAGAGTTCCACTCAGCATACGCTCGAGACCATCGGAATGAAGAAGTCACTTACAGCATCAGCGGTGCTGTACCGCGAGGAAGAACGGGCGTGGTAGTGCTTTCCACTGTCTCGCATCTGGGGAGAATGCGAGTGACTCCGGTGGCGGTGAGATGGTGAATACGAGTGATTCGACGCGTGATTCGACTGGGTGTAGTACATAGGCTGAGAGTGCCTGCTGTGGCCACTGTGCGAGTACGAAGGGGACGCGTAATGCTCGGTGCCATGGCTAACGCTGTGGTGTCTGCGACGACCGGAGTCACGGTCGTAGTATCCACCTCCGGAACCTGAGGAAGGATACCGGGAGTGGGACCCGCCGGTATGATAGTCACGGCTGGAGACGCGGTAATCTTGAGGGCGGTATTGGTTGGTGTAGCCACGAGGTGAGTGACCATGGCTAACCCTGTAACCGCGAGGGACTTGGACTTGGTAGGTGGGCATCGGTAGAATCGGAGAAGAGACGGCGGAGGGTTGCAATTGGAGGGGTGTGTTGTTTCGACGATGGGGCGTAAGATGGGGCGTAGGATAGAGCGACAGAGGAGATACGAGTAGGGTCTTATATGCGCAGTGAGCAGGTGTGGCAACTCAAAGAGAAATGATCTCAATGGGTGGAGTGATGGCTTTGAGTTGTATGTTGAGCCACACCCGCGTCACTGGCACAAAAGATAAGATCTCTGTGACTGCAGGCCAAAACATGAGTCTTGTTGGCATCGAGGCTTCCGTCATTATTCGGAGTTCATTGTCCTCGATCCAGCAACCGGAAGAGTAGGTGAAATGGTGACAAGGCAAAACAGGCGACATACCTCGTCCAGCGGTTGACGCGACGTGGGGTCTCGGATTGAAATTCATGGAGCGCTGCGCCCACTCCGAGTACGCTAGTGGCCTACATTGCCATGATGACAGGCAAGATAGATAAACACGCTGTACGCGAACCACCGCTCTCCGGTCATCGTGTGCTTTGAGGACTGAAGCTAATCCACGGGTGGCGCTATCGTCAGTGGAGGAAGCAGAATGCTACTGTGGGCGCTTTGCTATCGCGGTGGCCACTCTGCTCGGAATCACAGTCCGGGCCCAATACTGGACAGATCTGATTGTCCGAGATGGCGATCCCCCTCATGTTTATCGTGAGGCAATGTGAAGAGTGGAACGAAACGATACGAAATGTGCCTGCTGACAAGGACGCGTGGCCTTAGATATCTGTTCACTACGCCCGTGGCGATTCACCTGTGCAAGCACAATTTAGGATGTTCAGATACCGAGCGTACTTGCATGGTGCAAATGAGATTTCATACCGGCTGAACTTGGAGACGATCAGATATCGTTTCCACAGTACCAGACTTTGTGGTCTGAGCATGAGAGCACGAAGACATCTTCTTGCCCGAAACGCAACGTGGAGTCATTCTGCTTGCCAGTTGTAGCTACTGGCGTACGAAAGTGAGCCCGTGCTGGGATTTATCTTCACCTATCTGGCCACGTCGAGCGGTCCACGAGTATCCGCGCAATCTTTATGCGGGGTACCAGAAGGAGTTTTCACCGACGAGCATTGACGCAAGCGTCGTATGCACCAAGACGGAGCAACTTCCTGGCTATACACTGCCATAGGCTGCGGCGTTGACTGGCTGACATGAAGGCGAAGGACACGCATCGCAGCGTCACATTGCTTGATGTATAAGGACAGATGAAGCAGGTATAGTGGTCTTGTAGGTGGTAAAGGCCCAAGGAGCGCTCCTTGTGAGGAATTCGTGTGCGATTGTGCGTAATCGATACATGAGCAGTCTGTTTGGATACACAAGAGTGGTTAGCACACTTAAATCTTACATCTCTCGCTCCGGCTGTAGCTCAACTACTCCAGGTCCACGAAGTCGCCTTCATCCAGGTCTTGAGGCTAGTGAAACGTGCCGTCAGAATGTCATCCTCGTATAGTGTATTGGGAGCTACCTCTTTCGGCTCTTCGTCTTCTCCGTACTGCATAGTATAATCGACGTGGCTTAAAACGGTCTCTATTGAGTCCGGGTCCGTCAGGTCCAGCGGGAGGAAAGAGACAAGTGGGTGGTCCTCGATCTAATGGTGATGTCAGAGACCAAGGGGTAGGTTGCACTTGTCGCAAAACGAACCAGCTGTACTATCGCCCTGTTGAGGGCGTGAAATCTTGAATGCAACTCCGTTGTCTCGTCTCGACTTCCTGGCGCAGAGACAAGAAGTAGCGGATCCGGGTTCAGGTACCTTACATAGCAAGGTTGAGCAGCCACACATGAACTATGCCATCGTTACACATACCTCGCAATGTCCCGTTGAGCACGGACTCCGTTTCTCCCGCTCGCAGAATCATTCGCACTAGTCGTGACAAGGTCCATCTTCGACATGACATTGATCCAAGGTATTTCAAGGTTCACCATCGCGGACATGGCAGACAAAACTCCACTAGAGCCTCAAATTCAGAAAGGTTGTATGTGGATAACGAGGCGGAAACGGACCTGAAGAACTTGTATCTGTCTTCCATAAACTGCGACTCTACTAGATATGTCGCGCATGTTCGTAGACCCAGCCGTTGGAGTTGTCTGACGAGCGTCGGGAGGAATGGGTGATGGGTGTAGAGCTCAATTTGACCTTTTCGAAGTCTGAGTTATGTGAAACGAGTAATAAAGAGGTAGGACTCACCAGGACAATCGAAAATTAGATACTCGTCGTCATACCCACCTAGCTCTTCCTCCAACCAGTCCATATTTTGTAGCAAGTATCTACGAACGCGGGGTGTCAGATCACGCAAGTTCGCGTGCAGTGACGAGTCAAAAAGGCACGTAGGGACACCACTCACTCACTCGAAGCAGTACACCAGCCCACCATTTGGCCCATAATTCAGCTCGTTCATCACGTCGTCCAGACTAATCAAGTCCCGGATGTCTATGGCGGGTTCATATTCGAACGCTTCGCTGTTTGCTGCAGGGTCGAGGTTGACGAGGTGTCCAGAGCGTTTTGAGAGATGTAGATGGGTGATGAGGGAGGAGCAGAAGGTGGATTTGCCTGCTCCTGCAGGTCCCGTTACGAGAACGGCGTAACGCATGAGGAGGTTGGAGGGATACGCTTTCCAAGCGAAGAGCCGAGGGCTGTCTGCAGTGACGTGACATATTCAGTACTACACCCTCAGTAACAACGCTTGAATGACACTGACCTAGTTAGTTCTCAAGCCTTGAGGGAATGTCTTCAAGGTCAAGGTAGTAGCAGAGAGAAACTGTGCGGCAAAGTCCGAGCAGATAGCACCGTGCACGGATCTCTTGATCAGTTACGCGGACGGAGGTCTTCGTCCAACCCCCATCGCTCGACCTCTCAGCTTCACGTTCATTCTACGGAAAGGTCGCCGTACTCGCGTCCATCCTTACCGACACTTCGACTCCGAAAGCAATGTCTAAGCCAGACTTGTTCCCCAAAGCCTCCACTGCGGGTATAACTGTGGATCCCCGCACACTCGAGCGAGTCATCCCCGAGTCTCGCAGGCCCGACGGATCGTAAGTCTATACTGTTTTCAAGCCGTACACATCGAACTCAATACACCATTCTTGCCCTTCGTCGTGCTTTTACTCTGCTTCGGTTATAGTGTACGCAAACAGATCAAAATTCGTCCGGGGTTCACACCACAAGAAGATGTCTCCCGCTTTCGAGGCACACGACAAGCTCAAATGGACACGACTGCCCTACCGAAGGGACATATAATAGGCTGGGCACCACCATCTGCGAACGCCTCTTCGACATCGGCAGCGAAGAGCAAGAGTGCGAAGAAAAATGAGAAGCGGAAGGAGAAGCGGAAGGCGGAGAAGGATAAAGTGAAGGATGACTGGGAGGATGACGATGACGATGAACCGACTAGTGCTGGAGCTGCAGAGGGTGTTTCTAAGAAGGCTGCGGAGAGCAAAGAGGGAGTTGACGGCAAGGCGAAGACCCAGCCTACAGAGGACGAGCTAGCGGACAAGATAGCAAAGTTAGATGTAAAGTGACTTGCTCGATGGCAGAGGCATGTCGATCGTCGAGACGTATGGGTATCTGGAAAGTCTATTGGGGCATTACTTGTATTAGATGTACTGAATTCTAGGGATGGATGTAATTTATGTGACATCATCAAACAAACCCTCAGAAAGCCAACGAGAGGAGGGGTATTGACCAAAGCCGCGTATAATAAGTACATCAGGGTTAGTGTTCAAGGGAGCATACGTGACAGCTGCGACCTGCGCTATGGGTGACTAGGTCACCCAGTTCATCTTCTGCAATCCCTCGCCCTCGAGCTGAGCGACTTCCGGAGGTGGTGGAGGTGGTGGCGGGACTTCTTTCTTACCCCTTGCTGCGAGGAATTCCATAGAGAGCACTATCACCAGGAGAAACGCACCCAAGGCGGCTGAAGTCATATCAGTCTCGATGCATTACTACCACGATGGTTGATGAGTACTTACTGACGGAGTTCCGCATATTATCCCATCGAACTTCTTCAGAGAGTGTGCGCAGCTCGCCAAGCGTGATCAAAGACTTGTTGAGCAGTTCCTACGGTGACCAGTGAGTGAGTTCATCACTCAGGACATGGATAAGATATGTAGCTCACCTCGTGCTGAATGGCCTGACGCTTCAGATCATTTTTCGCCTCGTTCTTTCGAGAATCTAAGTCTATTTGGATCCTGTATCATCAACAAGACAGATGAGCATATGCACAACGACATGAGCAAGATAATGGCTTACTCATGCTTCAGGTTGGCGAGGTCTTCCTTCATGTGGCCGTCAAGCGCATCTACTTCGCGTCTGAGGGCTGAAGTAGCGGTGCGCATTGCAGCCGACCCATTCCGCGTCCGCATCGTCATCTCTGTGCGGAGTTCCGACAAAGCAGCTCGGAACAGGTACGCTTGCTAGAGACGATAATCACTTTGAGCGGTCTCAAAACACTTGAGGCCGAAAATCGACGTACGCTCTCCAAATCCTTGCTGGTCAATGCGTCTCGTTTGACCTTCCCAATTCTATCCACCAACAACGCTCGGATAGCTCTCATCAAACTCCGTGCTGTTGGTGTTGGGAAAGACTTCTCCAGTTCAACGACGAACCGATGGGTGTGAAAAGGAGGGTTTGCATGCCGATGGTGATGCTGGCCGCTAGGACCCGGGAACGGCGAGTCTGTGTGGACGGGAGAGAGATTGGCAGGTACTGGCAGGAATGAGTCGTTGGTATCCGAGTTTAATGGAGGATCTGAAGGTGTCGACGGCAGCGGAGGGGGTGAGGGTGAAGTAGGAGCCTCGGCGGTAGAAAGTACGGGCCCTGTAGACTCGGGGTCTGCATTCCGAGCCGAGGGTTGCGAAGTCGTAGCAGAGAATGTCGACGCTGGATCCTTCGGATGAGCCATTCGAATGCCAGATCCCGAAACACTTGCACGCGGAGGGTCCACGATCTGTGTATGAAGACAGCGCTGCGGGATACACACCCGCCGCGAGGGTTGAGAAGTGGACGCGAATGCTGTTGGATGGTGAAAGCGGGCAAGACCGCGGATCATGGTGAACCAGAATATTATAGATGAGATACTGGAGTGGATAGCATCAATGACAACGAGCGGATGGTAGGAGAAGAGCAGCGGAGGTGGTCGTTGTGGCGGTGGGGAGAACGCGAACGCAGAGAACGCGGCATCTGGGCGGGTGTCCGGACCGGGAGCTACCTGGGCGCCAAGAGCCGTCGGGGGCGCCCCTGGAGGTGCAGTGGCGGCGAGGCGCTCTGCCTTACAACTCACTCAGTCCGCCATCTTTCTCGTCTCCCTCCCTTCTTTTTCGCCAGCTTCTGCGGCATCTTTCGTCTGCAATGGCTGCTGCAGTCGCCTCCAACAACCTCGCCATGCAGCCCGACACGCTGGCTTTGAAGCCTCTGTCCAAGCCCCATCGAAACAACAAGACAAGTCCTCCCAGTCAACCATCGACCGTCAAGTCCAGGAAGGACGCCTCCCTCGCTGCTCCTCCTTCAGCATCTCTTGTTGATCCTTCGTTGAATGTTCCATCTCAGACACCGGACACACAGTCTCAAGTCAAGAAGCTCACCAGGAAGTCGAGCAAACCAATCATCAACTGGTTCCAGCGTAAACTGGCCGGATCTCGAGCCAGACGTGCGTCAGAGGGCGATACGCTACGCTCACAACGAGCTCCAGGATCCCGGATAACAAATCCCAAGGAGAAGCGCAGGTCGTCTGTACCCGTACCTCCCCTCCCCACCGCCCCAGTAAGGCAGCGCAGTCGACACAGTGGCAGACCGCCGCCTCAAAGGAACGGGAGTAATGGTCCCAGCCTGCGACAGAATACCATATCACTGGACAGTGACTATGATCTTCGCAGCCTCAGCGATGATCAATCTATTGATTCTGACGAGCCCAGACCTGCTTCTAGTGTCTTGGAGTCTACATGGTCACCAAACAGTGTCTATGAAGCCGACGAGGATGCGTCTGTACGGCCCATTCCACCCAGCGCACCTCCTTCTCCATCGCCCTCGCATTCATCATCTTCGTATCTGTCACATCCCCGAACCTTTGCCAGCATGGCGGCGAGCACGAAACCCACGACACTTTTGAGTGTAGACCTCACTGGCGGCATGGCGCACATCGCTCAAGCTCCACCGACACCCACTATACCTTCCCACCGCATGAGTCCTCACATCCGTACCCACTCGACGGGCTTCAGCTCAGGAGGAGGCTCGATCACATTCTCAATGTTACCACCCGGCTCGCCATCTCGTCCTTCCTCTTCCACGCATGGACACATGCCATCGGTCTCCTCCCGTGGGCACGGTCATCCCTCTCTACAGGCGCCCCAACACACCACCCATCACCCGCGAAATAATCCTCGTCCTTCATCACCGCCTCCTGATGATGCGTCTATGCTCACACTGGCCTCATCTGCTTTCGGGCTTCCAGGCGCACGATCGGGAGCTGCTATGCTAGCGCGTTCAGGCAGGACGTCGGTTGCCGACGACTCCATCTCCCACTTCAGCCATCCTCTAGGAGATAGCACCAGCCAATTTGTGCTCGGTGACGGTGAAGCCGACGATGAGCGAGGAGATGAAGAGCGCTACAACTATGGAGACGTGGACGCGAGTGTGCGAGCTCTTCGGCCCAGGAGTTCGAGGAGAGGGAGTTGGGAAAGCGAGGCGAGCGGTTGGAGCGCGAGGTTGACTGGAGCGCATGTCAGTGGGCTTGGGACGCCAAATGGCTTGAAGGAACGAAGCCTCTGGACGAGTGGGAGCCTGAGGACGGGTGCGCGGAGTGTGCGGACAGAGAATGAAGAAGACGCTGAGGGTATGGGTGAAGAGGATAGGGTGAAGGACAAAGCCACCGACGAAGCTTCTCAATCCACGCAGGACGGAGAGATAACATCGGTGTCTTCGACGAGAGAGGCCGTTGAAGGCGCTTCTTCTACGTCTCCTCAAGCAGTATCTGAGGACCCACAACCTCCGGCCATTCCCTCCGTCGAGCCTTCTGCGCCCACGTCTACGGACAAGGTGTTGGAGACTCCGAAGGGACCTCTATTGTCCCTCGAAGACCCGCCAGAAGTTGAACAACCTCAGGCCGCCGTCACAACATCGTCAGATCACGATCAACTTCAACAAGAATGATCGCTTGAACTGACGTCATAGGCCATATCACTGAATGAGTTCCTCGGTATTTTCCTGCTATTTTTCATATCATATCCATGTCCCTCTCCCTTTCCAAGTTTTTAGATACCAAAATCCTTTTCGCGACCGTTGACTACCCTACCGATCCTTCGCTTTCGTTCGAATCATCCATGTTCTGACCCACCGCTCTAATCTTGCCCTCGTTTCGTCGCGTATCATCTTGTACTTCATGGAGGTTATTCAGTCATTGTTCGACCTAACTCAACTCCACTTGTGATGCCTGCGTTCCTTCTAAAGCAGGAAATAACCGTCTAGAAAAGGAAACGCCGGGTCACACGTGATCGTTAAGCGAGTTCGTCTACACTTCGCGCCGTTCGCGACGTGCTCATCAGTCACCTGGACCACCAGCACAACAACGAACTTGTCCGCGTGAGCTGTACAGAACACCCAGGTACGGGCCGCAACATACTGCTTCTTGGTGCGCCTGACACGTACTAGATGAAGAACACAAGTAAAATCAAGAACCCGGGCCAGGTGACGTCTGCGAAGGCTTCTCGTTATAAGACCGCTCTCGATGAACATGGACGGCTTTTGGAGTGCCATCCTCGACCCCGTATCCAACTACCTATCGTCAGTGCCGAGGTTCAGTCCGTTCTCTCAAACGATGTGGGGCAAATCGACGCTTCTCACGACGTTGGTTGCATCTGCAATCGCAGTGCAAGGCCAATGTCCGGATTATACTACCTTCTCGCAGGTGAGACATACCTATATTTACGATGGCATCGTTGCTGATTTTGCTTCTTGATAGAGTCCGCAAGGCAACAGCTCTGCAGGACCACTCGCTCTGCCGATGATGAGACCTGCACCAGCGTGTCGGACGTTCAATAGCTCTGCCGTCGAGGTAAAAATTTACTAATTAGCTTTGCTTCGCGACGCTGATATGTAGTTGCATGCTCATAGAAAGTAATCTCTGACATGAAACAGAGGTTGAAAGACCCAGATCTTGCTCGTTTGTTTGAGAATACTTTCCCAAACACCCTCGATACTACGGTGAAGTACTTCAACGCAGTAAGTGCTAACTGTGCTACGTCGAAGTGAATGGCGACTCAGCTAGCCTCCTCGTTAGACTGAGAACCTTGCGTTTATTATTACTGGGGTATGTATCTCGAACATGTTCCCACTCGGCGCGTGCTGACAATACACTGTCCTAGGATATTGAGTGAGTTGTTGCGAGCGTCGCTGCCGCATGGAATGGTTACTTATCCAACTCAGGGCACAATGGCTGCGAGACACAGGAAATCAGGTGTGTATTCTATAAAACCAATTCCAACTCTTTGTCTGTTGACATCATGATCCAGTTCGCCCACTACCATAGTCTCTTGTCTCTGGACAAGCAGCTGGCGACTCTCGTCAAGGCCGTCATCAATAACGAAGCTCGCTACGTGTCGCAATACCCGTACTGTGGAGCTTTCCAGCCGCCCCCCGAAAGTGGTCTGGCTCCGACGCATAACGATTGGGCAGACGGGGTCACCGTTAATCCGTCTGTTTCCTTACTTTCGTTGTCCAATGTCGCAGAATCCTGATATCTTGCCTCAGACCTGTCAATAACCAGACTGTCTTCGAGTGCAAGGTGAATTGTTCGACAATTGTTCGTACTTAAATCTGCTAACGCGTACACGCAGTATGAGATCGATTCTCTTTGCGGGTTCCTCAAGCTTTCTAGATCCTACTATCAGGCAACCAATGACACATCCTTCATGAACGACAACTGTAAGTCTCATTCGCTCAGTCGAAGCATCAGTGCTCAACAAGTCCAATCTAGGGCATTCGGCCGTCGGACAAATCATGCGAGTGATCGACGAGCAGTCTCAAGCTTCGTTCGATGACGACTTCAACTTCATCTCGTACTATAATTGGACTGGTGGCAACGGCGCTCTGTCCCCTGCGGTGCCTAACAGCGGGAATGGAGAGCCAAAAGCTTGGACTGGACTTGTTGGCACACATCATCGGCCGTCTGACGACATCAGTGTATTCGGTGCGTGTGGTCAGAAGTTTTACAACACGGTGGATATGCTGAATCGGGCTCTCTCCAGCCTTCTTGACACCCGCGAACGCTATGCTAAGTGTTGAGTTGTCTCATCTGGCAGACATCTTAGATTCTGTCCATCATGCAAAGAACGTTAGCCAGCTGGCAAGGCAATACAGCAGCAGAATACATGATGCCATCTGGAACTCTACAGTGGTGAACAACATATTCGCGTATGAGACGAATGGATTCGGTGGACGGTATGTCATGGATGATGCGAATGTCCCAGTACGTGAATCAACCTGCGTTACGACTATGCCTGTTTATGCATGATATCACCACAGTCTCTGCTTTCATTACCGTATCTCGGTTTCTTGGACAAGACCAATCCAGCATACGTCGCTACCCGTAAATTGCTACTTTCTCGCAAGAATCCGTATTTCGCTGCTGGTAAGAGCTTCAACGGTATTGGGTACGTCTATGTGAATCACAACTTCGTACCACGTGTGGTGGGCTAAAGATTATCTTTGCTTGCAGAGGGCCACATGTCGACGCTTGGAACCCTTGGTAGGCTGCCTCGCATCCCGAATCTCGAAGGTCACAGGATACTCATTGGAGATTTCACTCACAGGCCAATGTCCCATATTTCAGCCATCTTTGGTACCGACGATGACAAGGAGATAGTAAATTCACTCTATCTCGTCGCAAACGTGAGCAATGTTCGCCATGATACATGCGAATGCACTGACATTGGTCCGTTCGCTATAGAATACCAACGGCCTAGGCTTGATACACGAGTCTCAGTCGATCTACAATTCAACAAGCTACACGCGTCCATGGTTCGCCTGGGCTAATAGCTACTTTGCAGAGATGCTGTTGGACTTGGCACAGAGGAAGCCGCATCTCATTTTCCGCGACGGGAAGGCTTATACACCGGGGCAGTGACTGAATTGAACATGTGGTAGGGCATTCCGAGTACGTGTAACTATGTAGTTTGCAGTGCTGTAACGAGCCACTAGTAGGCATAAATTCGCAGTGGCGAGTCCGCAATCGCGAAGTCTCGCTTTGCAAGATGACTAGCATGGCAATGAATAGTTTTTGAGAAATGGACACAGCTCGACGACCAGAGACGGCGTTGTTTGGAGAGATCAGAGTGTGATCAACGGTGGATCAGCTTGTTTCGTGCTTGGCGCGCTGCGCGCTGTGTTCCGCATTCCAGCTTGACACTGTGGCTGCGGTTGGTGGGCGGTCCACGGTTTGTACTTGGTCCATCTCTTACGTTTTCAACCTTTCTCATTATCCCTCAGACCTTTCTCCCCTTTCGATGTCGTCGACACCCCGTGAAGTTGGCACGCTCATAGCAGTCATTCTGAAAGCGGTGTGTGTACTCAGTGCAGGCTCATGTTGAGTTCGAGCTCATCGCGTCCATCCTTTTCTTTAGAGGAACCTACCGAATAAACGTCACATAGGCAAACAGGATCCCTACTGCTCTGTCTCCTTTAATGGCGAGAAACGGAGAACGAAGGCAATCAAACGTGGTGGCCAGCATCCTGAGTGGGATGAAGAGATCCGCTTCACGCTTTACGAAGACATAGCCATAGAACAGCCAACCCTTTCACAAGACGGCACACCTCCACCACCGCCACCTAAGAAAGAGGACAGAGGCGCAACTAAGATAAAGGGAGGGCGGTCTCTGGTGTTGGCGTGTTACGCGGAAGATCTACGAGAGCCGGATTTGATTGGGGAGACGAAGGTAGACCTCACGGAGGTCTTGACGAAAGGCGAGACTGATGGTGAGCATCATGTTCACGTGTATCTTCAAACAGGCTTTAATTCAGTGGTACAGAATGGTTCACTTTGATGAATAAGGACAAGTACAGCGGTGAGGTCTACCTGGAACTCACGTTTTGGTCCAATGTACGCACTGTTTCGCCTCATCATTGCATGGCCAACCCAACCATTCTTTAGGAACCAGCCCCGCAAAAGAAGATCACGCCCAAACCTAAGCCTAAGAAGCAGTATGGTGGTCCCGGATCCTTTGTGCCTTCTGGAGAACCATCCACACCACCGTACAATGGTCACGACTCCCTATACGCGTCGACTTCGTCGCGTATCTCCTCCTTGAGTAGTGTTTCGGACAGTGCGAGAGATAGCGTCCCTGCATCTCTGAGATCCTCCACCTCTCTTGCCAAGGTTGACCTCTATGTGCCGCCATACGAAACATCGCGTTCACATCAGCAATCATTGTCCGTGAACGCGTTAACGGACAGCTTCTCTGAGTTTGGTGTCTCTCAACACTCCTCGCACAGAAGAATCAGTATGCCACCAGTGAGTTTTAGCTGAACGTTGTATCGTGTTCGATCTGATCAAGGCCGAAGCCAACCCAGAGTCATCTTCAACGGCCATTGTCGTCGGTCGGGTTCGCCGAACCACCCCAGTCCACGCACTCTCGTCGTTCATACGGAGGAGATTATGACCACGACTCGTATTCAGACGGCGGCGCATCGTCATACGGTTATGATCGTCCAGTAACTCCTACTGGGCCATATCGGGAGGGGTCCTCATCGACGGAGATTGTTCCGTACCAGGCGCCATATGAATCGTCGCTTGCGCCTCATCCCCCTGCGCGTCGGCCGCGGTACAGCATCCCTGCTTCGTCTTCTGGGTTCATGCCAATTCCGACACCGACACCTGCACCGTCCGGCTTCCAGGCAGCGACGTCATTCCAATCCCTTCCTTCTCAAGCAACAGGAGCTGGCTTTATGATGCCATCGGCATCAACGCCCGCCCCCTTCGCGTTTGGGGGACCTACGCATGGCACGGCGACTGCCGCGCCCATTGGATACGGACCACCTTCCCGACTGCCAGTGCCGACATCCAGCTTTCCGCAATCGAGTTTCCCTAGCTCGATGATGCCTTCGAGCTCGTTTTCAACATTTGCACCTCAGTCTTCGCAACCCAACGTCTCGTTTCCTCAGTACGGCGCTCCAGCTTACCCTCTCCAGCAGCAGCAGCAGCAGCCGCAACCACAACCGCCACATCCTCCTCAACCAGTGCAAGCTGGCCATTCACCTCGCATGCAAACCGCTGTACAGCAGCAGCAGGTGCAACACTCCGCAGTGCCCCCGCCACCACCGCTGACTTCGATGCCACAGCATTCTTATGTCGCTGCTGGTGATCAGAATGCCAATAACGCCAGTTCTGTGCACGGTCACATTCCTACTCCTCCCGCACTAAATCACGAAAGCACATCACCGGTACAGGCTCAGCAGCCTGGGTCAAGACCACTTCCCCAACCATCCCCAGGAGCACCCGGAGGCCGCCAGGCTAGAAGGCAGTCATCGCTGCCTGTCCCTCCTTCAGGTAGCCCAGGTGGTACTTACAGTCCGATCACTTCCTCGCCTTTCGGATACCCGAGCTCTCCTCATAGTTCACAAATCCCGCCACCACCGCCATTACACAACCCAGGCTTGCCTCCTTCTCCAGCGCACGCTAATAGTTTGCCCGCACCTCCTGCGTCAAGTGTTGCCAACGGTCCGCCCATGCAGTCTATTCCCTTCCACAACAATAATCTCCCTCCGGCCCCTGCAGCCAATCAACCGCCTGGACCTCCGCCTCTCGGTAACCCGCTCCCATCCCCGCCGCAGACCAATGTCCCTTACAGTGCCAAGTCTCAGCTTCCACCGCCTGGACCACCGCCATCGCTCCCCGTTGCCAATCATAGGCTTCCGTCATCATCGTTTCCTCCTCTACAAAGCGGTCAGTCACAGCCTGCGCCTGCGCCCGGCGCGCACATCGGACTAGTACCGCCTCCACCACCCCTCCAGACGACTTCCCGGAGACCAAGCTTGCCTCCCCCACCTGCTTTGCCGTACCAGCAACAGTCGGCTTTCCAATCTCTCCCGCCTCCACCAGCACCACCAGCTCTGCCACAGCATGCACAACAGGAAGTGGCAATTGCTTTCCCAACTGCGAATTTGAGCCAGATATCCTACCCGGGGCCCCTGCCTAGACCGCCTTCGCAGTACTTTCCTGCAAGCCAGTCCAATGGGTATCCCGTCTCAGGAGGCAACTGGCAGTAAGTACATAGGCAGTACGCTGTTCTAATCTAGATGCGCTTGGAGACCTCGCAATCATGTATACAAGCACTGTCCAATCATTCTTGTCACCTTTCATCCAGAATACATACCACGGACTATAAATCAAGAACATTCCTCACTATCGCTTTGCCAGGGGTTGCTGTCTTCACTTGATCACATTACTTGTACACACTGTAGCTTTTTGACAATAAATGATCGCTTTAGTAAACGCTATTCTCTATGGCGACGGAGACTGCGCAGGCAAAGGATCTACACTGCTCTCTTTGGCTAGCGATTCTCTCGCAACTTTCTCAGCCTTCCACTTCCCTATTTCTGTTTCCGTCGCTATGAGACCTCTACGAGCAAGGTCTAATGTCGCTTCTCTACGCAGAGCAGATTCAACAACTCGTTGTTCGGTTTCAAGGGACTGCAAAGCGTGCTCGGCATGAACAACAAGACCGAAGATGGCAACTTCGCATAAAGTAAAAGGTTCAGTGAAGTAGACACGCTGATAACCATCTGCTTACATCCAGAAACAAGAAACCCTTTGAAAGCCAAAGTTTGTCGTCTATAGGTAGAAGTAATGTAGTCGTCCGATGTCTCGTGAGCGAAATACACACCTGAACCAAGGCCAACTGTAGTGACCTATGATCGCCAGTCCCAATCCTACTCCCGTGAACCTCGCTGCTCCTACAGTCCCTGCTTGAAGTGATACATTGTACGCTCTTTCAGCATCAGCTTTTCGTCGGGCTCTGTCCATGATGTGTAAAGGAGAGCGGGCAGTATGGCTCGTGGAAGTGAAGGTGTTAGGTGTAAGACCGTTTTCGGCGGCTAGAAGGGTCTGGAATGGCGGGTTATGTAATGCATGTGGCGAGCCTCGGTTCAGACAGAAGGGATTTACTGTAATCGAATCTCAAGTTGTGTGATAACATGACCATTGCAAATAATACATCTACAATCTACACATCCAGGAATACAACCTGATGGTCCTCACATACAACAACAAGCTCGTCGCGATCGAAAGCAACTTGAGATATCCGCCGCCCAGGAAAACAGCTCGTCTGCAGCATGACTGTAATTGAGCTTGGACGGTTTGTCAGGGCATACAACGACTACGCACCACAGAGCATGGACTATCCGTCTTTCGAATGTCCCATACGCGCACAGCACCGTCCTGACTGCTTGATGCGAACCGAGTGGCCTGTATATCACCTTTCAGGAAGAAATGTGAGGTTGTGACGCAACTCAGATGACAATACAGAAAGACAAACCTTTCATATGCCGTCCATGTAGTTTGCTGGTATCATATCCAAATCTCTGCACAGCCCTCTCTGGCGCGATGCGAAGATCACGTAGCTCGAATTGAAGTTCGCGGTGAGCCACCTGTCTGCCGGTCAATGCACATCCGAGGTGGTTACGGGAGGAATAATGCTGCACCTCAAGAACTACGCAGTGTTCGGAAATCGCAGAGTGAATGTGAAATACAGAATTAGATATTCTGAATGCGTTGACTGTCCTCTCCGAGGCGAAGTCCCACAGGTTCACTGTGCAATCTGCGCCGCCTGATATAAGCTTCTGACTCGTATCGTGGAATGACAGAAGGGCCTGGACAATGGAGGCGTGCTTGATATACAGATGCTCGGGCTTTATTTCAGCGTAGAGATCGTCCTCCGGCGGGAGTCTCCAGAGGTGAATCATGTGGTCGTATCCTCCTGTTACGAGCGTACGAGGCTGTGAAAGGGCCGATAACGCTGTGACCCCAGGCTTCCTACCCTCGTACTGGGGACGACGGAGTATTCTAGGTGTCCCAGTCTAGAAGGGTTGGTGTCGATACTTGCCATCCTTGCTTCAGGTATCAGAACACGTACCCGATGTCCCTCAAGAGGATAGAGAGAGATAGCATCCGTTTCAGAGGTTTTCCCCATGGCCAAAAGCGTGCCCTCTGGAAAAGATAGTATGCATGCATCCTCCACCACGGCGCTGTCGTTACCCGCGAGTATCCGTTCGTGCCCCCTGGGTGAGCGATCGGTCAGACTATTGACAGAATAAAACAGTTCAACCGTTACACACCTTGGTGAGGCTCTTCCTATCAAGTGGGACGCCCCTCGCATTGTCACAGCCAGGACACCAAGATCGGAAGCGGTGAGTATTCGCCTTGGACGGTCATGTTGCTCCTTTGTTAGGCGCACTACCTCTTGAAGCTCATCTATATTAGAATCATCTGAGCAAAGTGACCGATGAAGCTCATCGTCAGACTGTTCAGACGATATGTCATCGTCGCGGTCGCCGTCGTAGAGAGTCTCGATACCAGGAAGCTCATGCTCCTCAACTATTTCAGAGTCAGCGATGATTGACCCTGCCGATCTCGGCGGCTCACATCGCTGGCTCTTGTTTAAAGGGGGTCCTGACCGTGTAGCGATGGACGCAGACGGGGATATGCTCTCCCTGTGGTCCTCGATAGAATGTGTACAGTCCTGGACTGAATCGTCTCCAGTCGTTCGAGGATGCTGGATATGTTCGGAGGATCCAGTCAATGGAGACGTAGGTGGCTGGCTTGTGGAAACCATGTCTTCTAACGAGGGATCCAGCTAGACAGTTGTCAGCGTTGAGAAAACTCCGTTGACACAGGATATGTACATATCGAGATGATGAGCTAGTATCCTCTTCTTTGGTGTCGACAGTGGGCCCTGACGCCAACACCTCGTTCCCAGACAAAGCAGTCGTTTGTGCCGGCTTTCGTCTCCGATCAAGCCTTCGTGATTGTTCCAAGAGAGCTTGAAAGTTTATGTCACGCGTTTGCGGCACTGAGGTCAATGTCTGTAGCATTCAACCGGCTCTCAGTTCCATCTCCGGTACAGAATCGCGATTCCTCACCTCCAACGGCTCCGTTTTCATTGACCGACTCACGACCTCGCTCGAGCTGGATGCATGCCTCAGTGTGGTCGATACGTCCAAGTCGGAGGTCCGAGAAATCGCTGCAGAGCGATGCCGGTGAGTCAAGGGGTCGGGCATGGCTTCATCGTCTTCCACCTTCACGTCAACATGAGGTAGCGGTGTTTTGGACGGCTCATCCTTGATTCTATATTCACCAGGGTCGTCACCGGTGACGGATGCGTCCTGGGCGAAATGAGAGGTGCTGGTACTCGCATGCCCTGCCACCTGGTGAGCCGCAGGTTGTTGAAGTTTGCGGTACTGGAGCCGAACAGCCGTGTCGTCAATGAAAGTGTGGCCGAGTACTTTCGCGCCCTCTTCGCGCTCGACCCGGACAATCTGAGACTGCACCCAATCGATACGCTGGCGTTTACAGTCGCGGGCACCCTTCCTGCACGAGGTCGGAAGGTGGATAGTTGTCTCCAGTATAGGCTCCAGGGGCGGGCCAGATTTTCTCCTAGACGTGCGGCCTCTAGTCGCTGCCGAGGGAGGTCTTGAATCCCGGTGACCCATCGAGAGGTTCTGTTGAGGGTGGTAAGAATAAGCTTGATCTAAGCGTGGCTGCTTCGAAGGCCTTCCAGACGACCAGTGCAGACCATCAGGCGCAGGTCTCTTGTTTTGAAAACGCGCATTGCTCTGCCAATCGTTGGTCCTCCCGGAATGAGAATTTGATGGTCCGGCCAATTCAACTTCGCGGTGACCTTGAACATCACGGTGTGCGCCATTGTTCATACCATGCCGTCCTGGTACGAAAGCTCCACCGCGGTACCCTCTGCGCGTTTGCCTGGTAGGGACAGTGCGTATCGTGGGTACCGCCGAACTGCCTTTTCTACTCGAGCGTACTTCGTTCGGTTGCGCATCCTCTGAGCGATGATGATTCATGTGGCCGGGTTCAGCGCTGTCTGAAGATGAGCATACATCTAAAGTATCGCTCTTCATACTCAAGAATGACTTAGAAACTAACCTTCGCTGGTTTGACAACACCAGTTAAAATGGGACGTGCGCGTGAGGATCAAGATCTGAAAAGAGAGACGCCCATTGAGAGGTGCTTTTGATCGCTCAGTTCTTGATTAGTTCGTAGGCGAAGTTCCAACGCCACCCCGCCTGGTCAATTGAGCTCGGATAGGCGTGGAAAGCTGCAGGCAGCCATATTTCAAGATGTACAAGTACAGACTCTCTTCGAGGGCGTTGAATACGCCGATCTCGAGCGAGCGCATGGAGTGGAGTGAGGCGAATCGGCTGGATTATCTCGGAGATCGACGACTCGTCTAGTCTTTCAAAGGCTACTTACTGTAACTCCTCGCATATGACCATGGTATTGATACTATACACTAACAAACTCTAGGTGCTACCGACGTGGCGATGATTGAACACGCAAGCTTAAACTACATGACTCACTCCTTAGTCCAGCCGCCGAGCTCAACAGCGAACGTCACAGCAAGCTTGGAGAACTCCAGCATGTGGCTGAAGCTGAACTCCGGCGAGATGTCGAAGCGGCTAGGGAAGAAGAAGAATGAGTTTCCGTATCTGCGGCGGCACAGTATGAGAAGACTTACTCGCGAGTGCTGTGGATGTTCTTGTTGGAGTTGGGGAAGGAGCTCTCTGCGAGTGAAACAGGTGCTTAGTTCAAGATACCGACGCACTGAGCTGGAGCACATACCGATGGTGAAGACGCTGGGATATCCGGCCTTAGCCCACGAGGCACTGCATCGAACATAAGAAAGGCTTCGGACAAGTGCAGGTTAGAGCTTACTGGTCGCTGCAGGCATAACCACACTCGGTGCCCACCCAAGGGATGTCCAGGTACTCGTCCACAAGCTTCTTGTTGAAATCGGTCAAACTTGAATAAAGCACGCGACATCGGAGTGATCAGCATCGCGTCCCATCAGAACAGGGAATTTGTGCAGTTTTACCTTGTGTCCACGAAGTCTGTGATCACGCCGACTTCTTCTCGAGTGCCTTGCTTCACCCATGCTGTCATGTCAAACTATTCTGCCATGAGATGAAATCTTCCATCGTCGTAATAGGAGCTCACCTGACTCATGGCATAGACGTTTGCTGAGCGAGCCTCGTACGCTTGAGCGATCGCGGCGCTGCCAAGGAGGCCGCCCTCCTAAAGGTGCCATGACCGGTAAGACAAGGCTTGTTCATCCGATAACTGAAAGGCTCACCTCCGCAGAGTACCAATGGAACTCAACAGGCCGGACGGGACGGAAGTTGGCAGCAATGAGGGCGCGATAGCTTTCGAGAATTGTCACCGAGCCAGATCCATCATCATCGGCACCTGCAAAACAGGTTAGCGACTAGACAACGATGTCGATACTATTGCTATACCAGGTGCAGGCAAGAACGGCCACAAGTTGGTGCTGCGACGCATGAGTTCCCTCGGTCAATAGCGATTCGAGTTCAACACGCACCTATCTTGGTGAGCGCCGATAATGACCACGCTATCATCAGTGGCGGAGGTCCCGTTGATTCGCACAATCTGATGAGGGTAGGTGAGTACACACGAGTAGAGAGAAGAGATGAAGAAACGGACGATGGAATTCTGCCCCCATCCGTGAGGGAATTCATTGATGGTAATCTGGTCCTGGAGGGCCTTCGGAGCGTACTGCGTGGTGATCTATAGCACGGAGGTAAGCGGAGAAATGAAGAGCAAGACAGCATGATCTAGGGTACCTCTGAGATTCTTGATAGTAGCCAGCGTTGACTATCTCGGCCAGTCTGTCAAGGAACCAATTGAGTTGCCGTCTTCAGAGTTACCACTGAACAGTTGCACTTACGTCACTGCGATAATCTGACCGTTGTTCAGAATTTGGGTACAGAAGACACGAAAGAAATCGCACGTACAGCGTGTCCTGAAACTCGTGAACTTCTCGAGGTTCTCCTTGGGACCTTCGGTTGACAGCGTCTTGAGAACCGGTCGGATGACATCCGAATGGTTCAACGCAGGGTACACCGCTAACGAATATCCATCTTTTCATGAAAACAGCATCGACACCACGATGAGGTGGACAACATACGCTTGAAAGCGGATCTCAAGTGGGCCGAAGAGCCGAGATGAGGAGTCTCCGTCCTATCAGAAAGCAAGGATGAGTTTTGAAATTGAGGTGGAAAGCGAGGTGCAGTACACGTCGAAGAAGTGGACTCCTTGAGCCTTGAGGTTGATCTGCAAGAGGCGGGACAAGAATGTCAGGGGCGACTGACAGGTGTAACGCGTGCTGCATACCTTCTCCAACTCGGACATCCACACCGGTTCTTGACCTTCCAGCTGGACCAAACGAAGCTCGTTCAGGTTGATGTCGAAGCCGGGGTAAGTCTGCGCATGCATGTCGAGAGGCTGCTGGTCGGCCTCGCTGCGAGCATAGCGAGTCGCGACGGCAAATCCGACGAAAGCGAGCAAGACGGAGAACTTCATGGCGAGGATGCTGTTGCAGACGACGACGGAGTAACCTCGAGAGAGTGCAGCAGACCAAAGACAGACGCGTCACCGACGAGCCCAACTGCGGCGGTTGCTACGCGTTCTTTACGTAACCGGAGATGTCGCGTGGTCAGGCGTACGTAATACAGCAGCCCCGAATTGGCAATGGCTTCGGCTGGAATCAGACGCGACGGCGCTTGTGCTTTTGAGCTTCTCCGAGGCGCGCCACGGCACCAGCTTGTCCTTTCTTTCCTAGTCCGCGTCCGCCACCACCTCGTCGTTCCTTTCAGACTTTTCATTATGTCGAAAAGCGCGCTGCAACGCTCTCAGGTTGTCGTAAGTTCCGCTTGCATCTCGATATTGGGGTCCCTTGTCGCTTACCGTCCGACCATGTCCTTCACAGCGTGTTCTCATCTCTGCTGGCAAGGCTGCACCGACGCCACCAGTCGGTCCTATCCTTGGTGCACGTGGAGTCAAGTCGATGGACTTCTGCAAAGAGTTCAACGCACGAACCGCACACATTGAGCCTGGTGTACCCACTCCGACCCTGATCACCATCCAACCTGACCGCACCTTCACATTTGTCACCAAAACACCTCCCGCATCGTACTTCCTCAAGAAAGCTGCTGGTATCGAAAAGGGGACGGGGAAACCTGGTCATGAGGTCGTAGGCACGGTCAGCCTCAAGCACGTGTATGAAATTGCAAAGATCAAGGCGACCGATGAACATTTGAAGCACTTGCGACTCGAGGCAATTGCAAGTACTGTCATCGGAACGGCTAGGACACTGGGCGTTCAAGTAGTTCCGTAGTTCGGTCCGTCTTTCTGTTTGCTCTATGATATTCATCTCGTCGTGTTGAAGGTGCTTTGTGTGTGCAGGCCGATTGATTATCACGGGAACATATGCAGACCCGGAGTGCTCGGAGCTCAAGCCCCTTTGCAAGTCCTTGAGGCTGGAGGACTTGACGGTCAGGAGGGCGTGCCTGATAATCTCTGTTATGTAGGGAACTGATCACGTCTGATCAGCACACAATCTCATTATCTGGACGGGTGCTGTGACGATGGAAGAGGGCGAAGGAATGTCCGGAGGGATGTGGCGATTTGGGGGAGCAGAGTATGTTATGACATTTGCTATTGGGATAGACTATCGCGTGGGCTGTGCCACAACGGGCGTCTCAGAGTCGGAAAAGGAGTGCGAGACAGAGTTCGGCGGGAATGAGATTAGGTTGCAAAACAGCTAAGCAAACAGGACGATGCGAAAGGCAAGAAGGTGTCTGAGGAGCAGCACGCGAGGAGACACTCCGGCGGCGGCGACCAGAGTTTCCTGATTGAAGACGATGGATTTGTTATGCGAGGACCCTCCGAGTGCACTCGTTCAAAACTCACACCCACGTCGAATTGCGTTTACGAACCTACCTTATCTCCATCGCCCATTGTACTGCGTATGGCATCCACGGACACGCTGGGGCCACGCAGCAACCACCTGAACCACATCCCCGGGTGATAATTTCATTGCAGATCCCAGGCCTCGCCCCCATCCTGCCTTATCAAGATGCATCCCCACCTCGTGTAGAAAATTGTGGCCACCATACGAGCTCAAGGGCGCCTTGTTCTCCCTCGCCTTCCAGAGCTGTCTTCGCTAACATCGATCTCTGAATAATAGAATCACAGGTCCTTGTTCACTCCCGATTGCATAAACACTCGTTTTCTGTGCCCTCACAGCCGATGCGATACGGCTTTGCCTTTCCTCGCCTTGACCTTCTTTCACGAGAGCCATGGAAAAACACGCAGCGTCTTCCTCCTCCTCGTGTTGTTCTCCGATTTCTGGACGACGCCAAAAGGGTGATTCGGTCCTCTACTCCACTCAAGGATCAGTCTGCGCAAGCATCATGAATGCCATCCTTCTTCCACGCCCACGTTGAATACTTTGCATTCATCGTAATGTGTCACCATGCACACGTTGTCGATCGAAAAATCCTCCATCACCGGAGCACCAGATTTTTCCTTCGTGCCGGCGATATAAAGAAAGCTGCAGCGAACTCCAATGCCTCGCAATATTCGCGTCGCTGGACAGCACCCCTTCATCTGCGGTTCCAAACTCCACCATGGCTGCATCAAGTAACAACGAAATCCTCTCGTGGACATCGCAGGACCCTCGACAAAGTTCCCTCTTCTCTAGCTACGGCGTTTTCTACCGATTTCAAGTGAGTCCGTCGGCATTTAGATCGCGTCCCTTACTTTTCAACTGATCTCATCCTGTATCGCGTGTCTTGTAGACGGACGTCAATGCCCATGGGCAGAGTGTGACCACTCTATGGCGAGCGATCCGCGCAAACAAAGAAGATCGCGTCGCAAAACTAGAGTGGGCACCCAATGGCTCTTTCGGTCGGGCAGTGATTGGCAAGGTATTTATCCCGCCTCTCACAGCTTTGTCAGTCCTTCGGTACTGATTTTCGCCCTTCTGCAGAGCACACTGCCCATGGCTGACCTCGTCCGGCCGGTCCAGGGGTCCCCTGTGAGTGAATCACCCACGTTGTGATGAACGACTCACTTACCAGCCGCACGCTGCTAGGATTGCCGCGTTTTCAACGGTCCGGATGGCTACCAATACCGTTGGCGACCAAGTGGTAACCACCACAACGATGTTGTGGTAAGTTCCCGTGCAAAGACACGCTGTTTTGGCCGCTTGAATTGACACGACATATCACAGCTCGAGGACCACAACGACGCCGTAATCGCGTTCTACCGTCCCGTACGACCGGTGCGCTACAATCTGGGGGATGTGTATGGTGAACTGCACTTCTGCAGAAACGCAGGTGCAGGTGTTGTGGTCAGTACACTTATACACTCTACAGCTGCACAGCGTTAACATTTGACGACAGATGCACCCACCCTTGATGGATACCGTCACCGTAACGGCGATGCTGTATCGTTTTGCGATTGCTTATAATCTCTGACACTGAGATTGACCCCATTGACTTTATTCTTCTATTCATGCCTCTCGCGGATAAAATGTAATATGCTGTCCCGAGCTCGCCTGTAACGCAATGTACTGTAGCCATCTCTTGTCGAAATGCTGTATACGCCGCACCTGTTTTCATTCCCTGACACGTGGTACTCTGTGAGATTCGAGCGTTCATAAGAAGTTTCATACAATTCCATCCAGATTGAGGTGCGGTGAAGAAGTCCGAGTCTCCAGACGCCATCCGAAGCACGATATTAACTACAGTTTGGCGTTCACTTCTTTGGGTTCCGCAGCTTCCGGCTGCACGACGTCTAGAATCTTATCAACGGTACGGATGACCCATTCAGTCCCCTCGTCGGTGGAAAGCCAATAATCCTCCTCGCTGAGATGTTCGACGTCGCGTGCCTTGAGAAGCCCGAAGACGTGGCTGATCAGTTGAGGTCCAACTTGGGTCTCGGCGCGCAAGCAGGCGGTCCCGACCACAGAACCCATCGCTCGACTGAGGTTGCCTTGCTCGCTCGTGCCTCCAGGAAGAGGAGACAGAACGGCACCGTAGGCTTGTATGATGAATTCTATAAGAAGAACGTGTGAGCCAACGCGGTGTACTGAACGGAGGCGAGGCACGCTAAAATGAAATACACATCGTGGATCGTGGTCTGATAAGGCAGGCAGGAAGAGGATCGGAGGATAACCTCGATAATCCAATGAACCAATGACAGGACGAACCTATGAAATCGGGATGGTAGCTTCCAAGCTTGTTGTACAGTTTCTCATCATGCGGCGTGTAGATCGAGTGCCAAAGCGTCTTTCCCCGGGTCAATATCTCGTCTACCGTCTCGACCGTCGGCACTCTAACAAGAACACGTCAGTGAGACGTACGCAAATCCGTGGAGAAACAAACGTGTTTGTACCTTTTCACACTCGGGTTCTTCCTCAGACCAGCTTTCACATCATCTTCCAACGCCTCGTTCAGCCCGGCTAAAGACAAGATGGTCTGATTATGAGAAAGTCATTGTGAGAGTCTTGTGGGGACACAGTTATGCGAGAAAGAACGCACCCTCGGGACGCCTACGAAGATGCAGCTCTTCAGAGCCGACTCTCGCATGAGAGCAGCGTTGCGTATCGCTTCAGAGACGCTGCGTCGCGTAGTAGAATCTTCGGGATTATCTCTAGTCGCGAAGTGGTACAGCTGACCAACAGAGGTAGGCAAGTTCGCTGTCAACAGCGTGCACGTCTGTAAGATGCGTGAGACACTAGCCATTGTGCTTGTATAGTCAGAAACCACGCACCGCCAGGGTCAGCCAGCCAGTCGTCGCCTTCTTGGCTCGAGCATCTTCGTACGTCGATTTGAGGACGGGATGTAGCTTCACGAAAGGTGGAGACAACGGGAGGCCCGGATTTCTCAACGTCAACAGATGTTTCACTGTGGGGGGTAAATGCTTGACCACCATTGGCGAGTAGGTGGCAGAAAGCGACGAGAACAAGGTGCGGCTGAGAATCCAGCGACTGACGGGGTTCCCAAGTTCGTCGGAATCCCGTCCGGATGCTGTCGTCACTGAGATATGGATTTGACATTTCGCATATATATAGAGCCGAAGTCGTGCTTCCCCCGGCGATCCCGTGAGCGCATCGCACTCGAACAATTATCACAATGCATCTGGCCTCAGGCCTCTTTATACTCAGTCAAAGATAACACAACATCCGCATGCATTCCGTATTGGACCGCAGCGAGCGATGTCGCTAGAACAAGCAACAAGGTAGAATAAACCAAAACAGTGTAGGGAGCAAGGATAGATTCAACAATACGATGGGTCGATTCACAGGATCCAAAAGTGCTCTACTAGAAGCGCAGCCCTAGTCACCACAAACTTCAAATGAAACCTCCTGGCCAGCCGCTCCACGGGCCTGCAGAACGTATAAGACGAGTCGAGAGAAGGGGTATACTTGCAGGAAATGCGTAACCATCTCCATAGGATCAGAAAGAAGACGACAATCAGAAGTTGCCGTTGAGGAGGGCCTTTCCGAGAGCAGTGGGCGTGTTGCCGTTCATCAGTTGGTTGGCTGTGTTGACGCCGGACATATCGTTCATGAAACCTGCAAGCCGAGTCAGCGATACTATCATACACAGTCGTCATAGCACTCACCGAAAGGCATGTAGGTAACGATGTAGTCCTGCTGCTCCATCCAGGCAGCGGCAGCCTTGTGGAAAGCTGTGACCTGGTCGGGAGAAGCCTGGGCACCACCGGAGAAGTTCTATTTGCTCAATCAGTATCAATTTCATCGAAATTTACAGGGGATCACGTACCTGGAGGGCATACTCAGTGACGTAGATGGGCATGTTGAAGGTGTTGTGCCAAAGCTCGACGTAGTCCTGGAACTTCTGCAGAGACATGTCGTACCAGTGAATGGCAACACCAGAGAACTGTATGCGATGCAATGGTAAGTGATGCGGAAGCGCAGCATCCACTAGGCCATGACGTACCTGGCAATCCTTGCAGCAGGCGAGGAAGTCCTTGACCCAAGTCAAACCGCTGGGGGCTGAGCTGGTAGCGGGAGTGATGTACTTGTAGCCGAGGGCCTCTCCGGGCTTCAGATACTGGTGGTAAAGGTCGCAACCGTGCTGAGGGGACATGTTGGATTGACCATCTTGGTTGGGCCTGGAAACAAGAATATCAGTCATGTTCAGAAGTATGAGAAGTCGAATTGCCGCACTCGTTGAGGAAGAGAATCAGGTTATCAGCGGCGGTGGAAGCCTTCGATACCAAAGATTTGATCGCGCCGTCATCCTTGTCACCCCACATCATGGGCATGCACTTGACACCGAAGGTGTTAGAAGGGCAGTTGGGGCTCCACGTGTACATGCTGAAGGAAAATTAGGCAGTGAGCTCCTCAAACAGAGAATGCACAAGTATATCGACACTCACTACTTCACACGGGAAGTGACGAAGTTCTTCAGAAGGGATTCATCACCACCGTTGGGCCATGCCAGACCGAGCTTTCCAGGGCTGGAATTGGTCTGAGGAGGAGGAGCAACGGCGGACGTTGCAGGCTTGGCCGGAGCAGTGGACTTGGGAGGCTGCGAGGAAGCGTGGGTGCTGGTGGCAGCAGCCTTAGTGGTTGCAGGCTTGGTGGTGGCGGGAGTAGAGGAGGGGGCAGCTGAAGAGGGCCTGGGCTTGCAGCGCTTGGAGGAGGTATCACGCTTCCTCTTGGCGGCGACTTCCTGCGCAATGTGACGGTGAGCGTGCTGCTGGAAGTGGCCGGTGGAGAGGGCGTTGACGGGGGCAGGACCCAGAGAAGAAGCGAGGAGAGCGAGCGCAGTGAGCGCGATGAGGTTGAGCAACTTGCCAGCGGCCATGGTAATGACAGGAACTTCAAGAACAGTGTTCGTGGGGGAGAAACGCGTCCAAACGAAGGAATGGAGTCAAAAAAGAATGACTGTGCCCGCGGGGGCTGGAGGGTCGGGAGAGGGAGGTGGTGGGAGAAGAGGACGACGACGGAGACGGGCAAAGTTGCGAGAACGAGAAGAATAAAAAGGTTGCCAACCAGCTTACCTAAGCTGCCAAGATGGACCTGGTTTGATGTGACCATCGCCCTCTTTCTGATTCCTCGGCACCCTCTGCGGCTGCTCAAGTCCGTCGCGTCAGATCGCGTCGCGTCGACGAACCCATCGACGACGTCGGGGCACACAGGCGGCGCTATGCCGTGAAGGTGAGTATGTTCTCGTTGACGGGAACAGCGAGGAACAGCGCCAGCCCAACGCCCCCGGACGATCCATCACTCGGAAGCGCCGATGTACTGCACCGCAGTGATGCAATGGGCTCGTCGACTTTTCTCGATGGCACATTCATATACGACTCTTGTAACGCGATATCAACTTGGACACTCAAATCTCTCCGAGTCCTACAGTACGACACACGTAGTTTACACGCACGTAGTCATTCGCCACGGAGCGCGAGACACCAAAAGCACACATTGAAACCGAATTGAAACTCAGCGTCTGGCCGAGCTGTTGCCGAGTGTTGATTTGCAGTACTCCCGACGAGTCCCAGCGAGTCTCATACATGACGATCGTTACCGTGTGTCTCGTTGTCGTCTTCTCGTGCGAGCGACATGCATAGCAAACACTGTAACAATCGCAGTGTTACATTGAAAGAGTAAGAAAGATGACAGAGTACTGTAGGACGTTAGACAACGGCGTACCGGTCATCTTGGCGCCCGCAGCCTGACCCGCAGCGCAGGATACAGAGGCTCTTCTGTCACCAATCCTTAGACACTTGCATGGTCGAGGTCGGATGATTATATCATAGCATGTACTGCCCCTTGCACACATGATGGCGAATCGAACGAACACGCAGCGAACGCGCTGTGATTGAGACGAAACCAAAGTCATGGCAACGTAATTGGGCGGAGTTTGCCCGCACTCAAAATCAGCCCGCTCGAGCGTCCTGCCCTTTTTCCTCAACCCCCAAGTTTGACACGAAGAAACCGGTTCAACGAGTTCATCCCTGTACCCAAATCCACCAGTTCGTCCTCCCCCAATGTCTGAAGCCCCCGCCGCCCCTGTCACCGAGAACGGCGTGCCTCCGGCTGCGCAAGAGACTGTCGTCGAAGAGACCGGCTTCAAGGTACGTACTGCACACGATTCGACGCGCGACGTGGCACGTCCTCATCCTCTCCCGCCCCGTTCTGCCAGGTTTTCGCCGGCAATCTTGCGTACTCTACCACCGATGAGGGGCTGAAGACCTTCTTTGAGCCTGTCAAGGAAGACATGTACGTGCATTCGTCTCTTTGCGCTTCGTTGCGCGTGTCAGACGACCCGGGCGCTCATGCGATCTCTTTGTCCATTTTTGCAGTCTTACTGCCCAAGTCATCCTCCGCGGAACTCGTTCTGCTGGCTATGGGTTTGTTTCCTTGAACAGTGCTGAAGCCGCGCAAAAGGCAGTCGATCTCCTCAATAAGACGGAGCTCGACGGCCGCGAGGTCATCGTCGAGATCGCCAAGCCGGCTGACCAAAAAGACAAGGAGAAGAAGCAAAAACGAGTCAAGAGGCGACCTGGTCGTCGCGGTAGCAAGGCCGTACCTGGCGAGGTCAGCGAAGCTGAGGCTAACGGCGAGACCGAGAAGGTTGAAGGTGACGCCTCTGCTGCCGATGACGCTGCTAAGCCTAAGAAGAAGAAGAAGGCCAACGTGAGTGGCTCCTTCGTCTTCATTCGGCGTTGTACTTATTCTTTACTGTTACAGCGCAAGCCCAAGCGCAAGTCTGCTGATGGCGAGACCGCCGCAGCTGACGCCGCTCCCGCTGATGGTGCCGCCCCTGCGGATGCTGCACCCAAGAAGCAGCGCACTCGCAAGCCTAAGGCCCCGCGTCCGCCACGCCCGGCTGGTGAGGATCCCGCTGGTGAACCCTCCAAGACCGTCTTGTTCGTCGCCAACCTCGGCTTCTCCATTGACGAGGACGGTCTCTCTGCCCTCTTCACCGAGGCAGGTGTCACTGTCAACTCTGCTCGTATCGTTCGTCGCCGCTGGGGAAAGCCCAGGAGGTCCAAGGGTTACGGTTTCGTTGACGTTGGTGACGAGGCTGAGCAGAAGAAAGCCATTGAGCTCCTTCAAGGCAAGGATGTCGGTGGCAGGCCCATCGCTGTCAAGATTGCCGTCGACACCCAGGTCGAGGAGGCTGAGGCCGAAGATGCCGCGAAACCCGAGGAGGAAGTTGCTCCTGCTGTCGTTGCCTGAGGCTGTTCGTCGTAAGGCGAGCAGCTAAAGGAACTTATGCTGCTGTACAGCCACGAACCCTTCCGAGTTCCCCCCTCCCTCCAGTATGCGACATTATGTTCTGATATCCTTCGCCGCTGGTTTCGTTCCCCCCGCTGTATTGCTATCCCGCTTAACGTTTCTGTCGCGGGCTGGTGCATGTTTTTATGGACAGTCGTTCGTCGCTTTCATTGTCGTTCCAAAATGGCGACAGTACTACTGTTCTTGTTCACACTAGTACTCTGGTACTGCGGTTCATGATTAGGAAATCTGGAATGATACGTACGAGTATTTATGACTTTCACGCCCCCCTCCATCCCTGTGTGATTATCTAAGCGCGCACTCTTCAATGTCTGACGACGAGGACGACTACCTCTCTGACAAGTTCCTACTTGCTGCAGCTCAACCTTCTACATCTACCGCGCCGAAGACCTACAGTCAACTACGCCAAGAGAGAGAACGACTCGCCCGTCTCAAAAATGAGCAGAACCGGAAGAAGAGCAGGAAGCAGCTGGAGGAGGAATCGAGAGAGGCGGGATTGAGCAAGAGTTTGTTCGAGAGGGCCCAAGAGGAGGGGGATAGCGGAACTGGCAACAAGGCTCTCGCGATGATGAAAAAGATGGGTTTTACGCCAGGCCAATCTTTGGGACAGACAGATGCGCATAAAACGCAACCTTTAGCATCACAGCAGGCATCTGTGGAGGCGTCCCGCGCAGTCGGTCAGACTCCCGATGACGAGGCTCCATCGTCGATACCGTCAGGACAGACCATCTCGCGTTCTGGTCATCTTACAGCCCCGTTACCATTGAATGAATGGACTGGTGAGTAGTCTAAACGTTAGCATGCCGTCCACTACCGTCTAACGAGTACATTCCGACGCACAGGTCGTACTGGTATCGGTGTTCGCAAACGTGCCGCGTCACCATCTGCAGCTGAACGAGTGGCCAAGATGGCCAAGATGGCAGAAGCGCACGACCAAACTTCGTTCAGAGACCGTGCCCGACAAGAATATCACGAACGGAAAGCTGAGGGGAGATTAGGTCCCGCTCAGAGGACATGCGCAAGTTTGGATGAGAAAGCAGGTCGCGAGGTGCGTTCTCCATTTGCTCTGTATCGTCTCTCTCTAACTAAGTACTCCGATAGTTCAACGTCCTGTCTCTAAATCCTCATAACCCAGAAACCTTTCCAGAAGGCCTCATCGAGCTGCTTGAAGATCAGGTGCTATCGAAGCAGCTGGATCAACTTCGCAGTCAGGGTTCCATCGAGGGACGTATGCGCGCGAAGATGCAAGCTGATGCACTACAGCCCTTGCAGCCTAGCCTCGAGTTGGACGACGACACTAAAGTTCCCCGTCCTACGAAGAAAGCACTACCCTACTCTGACGAAGATTTGGAGGAATGTACTGCGTTTTTGAAGCTCACTGTACGTCCTACTCACGCTCTCAAGCCTCCGTGTTCAGATTCTTGACTCGCTCACAACACACTCACGTTCCAGGCGACAGACCGGCTTTCGCTTGTGCTGGACTATCTTCGGGATAGGTACCAATATTGCTTCTGGTGTGGAACGCAGTATGACGGCGTCGAAGATCTCGAGTCAAATTGCCCCGGGCGCGACGAAGAAGACCACGATTGAGCAAGAGCCCAGGGGTGCGCTCCGGCTCTTGCGGAGATCTCTCCGAAAGCATCTCTGGATCTCGTTGCTAGGAAAGCCCTCCGTTGCCATGCAATCAATCTCCTGTCGCGAAACACACACACCGCTACACACCGACGCGCCTTTTGCAGTTTTCGCGTGCCTGGGTAAATTGCTCAGGCCGTGCGATCGATGTGCAAGGGTCGGGGACAACGAACGCGCAGGGTATCTACAGGCACAGCATCGTCCTGACGCTTGGTATCCGTTGGTACGATAATTATGATGATGGTCGGATGATGATAGATGTGTTCGCAATGGAGAAGTTCATATTTCTTCTTGAACGAGTGTGTATAGCTGCACTGTACGACTTCAACAAGCAAAGAACAACTGGTGCGAGAGAGTTTGAATTCGACGGAGGAAGGGAACTAGGAATGAAAGCAGCGGAAACGCGATACAAGGAACGGCAGTCATGGCATTGCCATAGACAATGCAGCGCAGCCGCACAAGGATGTGAGAGACTCGAGAGAGCGTGGGGCTGGCGACGGCAGGAGGGTAGCAGGGAACAAAAAGGCCCAAAAAGTGCCGCCAGAGGGAAGGAGCCTGAAGGAGTTGTAAAGGTTCGGTCTGTCCATACAAGAAGCCCAAAAAAGTGTCCGTGGAATTCTAACGAGAGTGAGGAGAAGGTGGGATGCGTGCAAGAAGAGGAAATGAAATGCAATATGACCATTCGAGTGAAGACAACGAGTCCAGACGGCTCGATAAACAGTGCGATAAAACGTCCGAATAACAAAAGACAAGATACAAAATACACGGTTTTGCAACGGCAAATAAAATGGGAGAGTGAGATGCATAGTAAATCATGCGACGGGAGTCAAGCGTTGCGCCTCGATAGGTGGTGGTTCCAGTGTGGTGGAGCGGGCCAGCGTGATGTTGGAATCGCTCCGGCGGGATGCTCTGAGCTGCTTTACAGACAGCTTCTGGTGATTCCTACGGCGACGGATCACTGAGCTGACAGGTGCTCCCATGGGATCGTCTTCTGAATCAGACGATTGACCACTGCCACCATTGATAGTGGGCAGCTGCGGGAAGATGAAGGTAGGGAGAGTGGGGATGAGGACGGGTGCGGAGGGACTTGAAGACCGCTTGCGATGCGGGAAAGTTGGGGATATTGGAGATGATGTCGGTGTCTTTCGCCTGACGTACGTCGAGATGGGGGTGCTTGCAATGAAATCGGGTTCACCGAGCGTAAGGTTCTCGGGTCGCCTTCCATGCAGACCAAGGCCGGACGACCTACGACCCACTGTTCTTGTGGCCAAATTTGGCACAGGTGAGGAGGACAATGCCTAGCGGCGATATCAGCTGCTTGGTATAGATGATGAAGTCAAGTGCAAGACGTACTCGTGTTGGTCTGGTGTGCAGCTCATCCTCTCCTGCAGATAGAGAAGGCACACTGCCCCGTCTCATATGCGACTAGGTGGGTAGATTGTACATTAAGTATCGGGCGGTGTATAGAGTAAAATATGTACTCACGATGGAAGGCGAATAAGGCGCATACCTCGTCCTTGACTTTCGTCTCTCCGAATCCGAATCACGGTTCAGGCTGCTAGAGGAGGGGTGCCTCGAGATGACGATCGAAGGCGACCCGCCCTGACCTCCCAGCTGAGCCGTTGTTGGAAGATTGCCTGCCGAAGATCGAGATACGACAGAAGCAGTCGAGGAGTAGGACGAAGATCGGGAGTGCTGAGGGTGGCTGTCTTGACCATCGGAGGAGGAGTTCTCGAGACCGAGGGAGGCCATGAGTTCGACGAAGGACGGGAGGGCGGTCATGGCAGATGGAGGGCAGCGCAGGGGCGACCTGGAAAGGAGGCGGGGGTGATGAGGCACCGGGGTATTATATGCATCTCGCCTTGGAAACGCTTGTTGTTACCGGGGATTGGTTGCAACAGCAGTGTTGCCAGGCAGGGACAGGTATCGCCAGGTCTATTATTCGTGCGCGTCAACCCTCGGACGCCCTCCTTGTCTCTGTCGCCACGGGCCTGGCAAGCGGCCGCTGGAAACACAACAAGAGGCTCCCAGAGGCTCCCAGCTGCTTGATGGACGTGGCCAGGGAGGATGGCGAGAAAATGAAAGGAGCAGCAGGCGAGGGACGCATCTCGTCTGCATCTCCCCATGGCGATCTCAACACGATCATCAAAGATGGGCCTCTTACAGTCTTACCGGCCCCGTCGACAAGGAGACCACCGTCCAATATACCACCCACTGCCCAGCCAAGGCCCTCCTCAGTCTCCTCCTGATTTGCCTTCCATACTGACATAACCCCGTCCATCGCTCTGCGCCCGCTGGGGACTTGTTGTTACAGCAACCCAGCAACCACTCCTCCCCAATCCAACAGAAACACTCGAAGAACGACTCCCCACTAGTCTGCAGCAACTGGCACAATGGTGAAACACACTGCTGACTGCATCACACCACAACCATCGCCGACATATCGCCCTCTGTGACTTCCGTGCTATCGAGGCAACAGCTCACCTCAATCAGCCTGTCCTGTCCATCGCGAGGCAACTGTGTCACTGCTACTTCTCCGCGATAGAAATACTTCTCTGTAATGCTGATCATCTGCCCAGTGAGCTGCAGCCCGTGAACGCGACGTTGACAATAGAGCAGGCGACGTCCTCGTTCCCGCAACAACGTGCCAAGGTGCAGTCGGAACTGAAAAATACACTGCCTCCGTTGCTGAGTCCGATGTGTCCCGACGGTTGCTACCTCTGTATTTTCATTCCGGCGTGGAACGTGGAACGTCATAAGCAGGCAATTGGCAAGGTGCTTGATCCGTTGTATGGTCGGTGTGGTTGCATTTGCAAAAGCACACAAAGCGAACACGACGAGCTCGATTTTGGACGGTTCAGCGGACGAACGGATGGTGGGAGGAGCTTCCCGCGAATGTCGACAACGACAAAACGTCTGCCAACAGCCGAGCCACCCAATCTCGCCACAGATCGCCGACTTCTTTTCTCACGAGATGCAAGCGCCGTCTGACTCAGCGAGAACCTGCTTTCGGACGATCGAGTGAGCGGTTGCGAACTTCGTTCTCTCTTCTCCACTATGAACGCGGCACCCAACCCAAGCAATAGCTACGGCACTGCCGCAGGAGGAGGAGGGTTTTATGGAATGACGCAGCCTCATGCGATGGAGTACCTCTGCGCAGGTGAGTACGCTCTGCTCTCACTGTGGTTCACCGAACTCACATACAACATGCGCCGAATTAGACTGCGGAGCGAAAAACGAGATCAAATCTCGGGAACCCATCCGCTGCAGAGAATGCGGACACCGTATCATGTACAAAAAGAGGACACGTCGAAGTAAGTCATACTACCCAATGTATTCGCTCCAAAGTTCACGTCGGTTGCAGTGGTTCAATTTGAGGCGCGGTGATAGTATCACGGATGTTGCCATCCGGTCTTTGGGAAGAGGCGACGACGACGATGCCTGTGCTGCCCTTGAGGCGTTGATCAACACCTTACTCGATATCAACGCTTGGGTAGAGAGAAGCTGGTGGCAGGTCGAGGAGTTGGTACTTGTCGCAGGGAGACACCGCGTCAGCCAAAAGATGGGGTCAGGCAGTCTTCCCAACGCATTATTGCTGTTACATACTGCTGTCGTCGATGCTCGACTCAATCTGAGTTCACTTGTATGGCATGATCTATTGGAACATACGAGGATTAAGAATTACAACTTTGGCTACAATAGCGTGTGGTACGGCTGCAGACGACTACGAAAGCGACATTCGGACTTCAGAGATTGACGTTGAAATAACTGGATAACTAAGAGGATGTGCACATAAGGATCTTCACCAGTCTTCACCACAAATTACGATTTCTCATCCAGAGGTTGAGGAACAGCGTGACAACGACACGGTCCAGGATAGGTTCAGCGCGTCCGGCCACGCGCAAGAGCAACGACGCTTGGGTCCACGTCGCGACGGTTTTACTACTTCGAGAGCCACTAGTGCACTGCAATCGTCGGGAACGCGATGTTAGTCTCGAAGCCGACGCTAAGACTGAGTAGCGGTGCCTACTAGTAAACCATCTTCTGTAATTTTCCACTTGTATTCTGAGCCCGCAGCTTTGAAACGGCGCGACCTGCAAATACAGTGGCGCGGTGGCGTAACGGATGGGTCAACGACGAGTCAAGCAATCAAGATCACCTCGTCTCGAAAGCACGTGGTGGAGACGAGTACGTACTGGCTGGAGCCTTTCTTCGGCTTGCGTAGCTCGCGCATCGAGATCTGCGAGGTAGAAGTGAGCATAAATACGGGTCAGAAAATGATCGGCGAACCGCACTCACATCCTCGATGCCAAAACGCACGGTGGCGGTGTGATTGGAGGACCACGAAATGGTGCCCGCGGTCTCCCAACGGTCGATGTCGATGTTCATACGGTAGAAAGTGGTCTCGCCAGAAGTCGAGTCGGTGAGTGGGTGCTGAAACTTGTGTCGGTGGGTTAATCATAGTGACCGCCATCAACGGCTGAGTGGCTCACTTTGTAGAAGTCTATCTCCTCGGTGGAGCCTTCGACGACCTGCTTGATTTGTACCGTGCGCATGTCGTTATACGACGTAGCGGCCGGATAGACGAAGTGAAAGACGAGGTCACCGCCAGCCATGGGTGGAGGAGCCGCAAGGAGAAGGGAGTTGAGAGATGTGGAGAGCTTCCCGTGCCAGCTGGACGTCCAGCAGACCGACGTATTAAATCATTCCTCCTTCCTGCCGTTCGGAGTGTTTATCGGAGCCCTCGAGGTGTGTGGAAATGATTTCTCAGTGATCAGATTTCATCGTCCGCAGGGCCAGTGCATGTATAAGAAGTTGGCGGTAAGAACGTCCGAAAATGCTGCAGAAGCAGGATCTTCTTATGATCAGATTATGAGCCAAATTAAAGGCTAACTCGCGTGGACTGATTTCACGCACCATGGAAATATTCACCACTGATCGGGTTGAGATACGAAGATTTTGAGTTTTTACAGCGACAGGCTAGCTTTTGAATCGGCGGATACGGGAGGAACGATTTTGAAATACCTGAAAATTCTGACAGCGCGTCACTGAGACGTGCAGTGAGTCGGTCGGCTCGGTTAGTTCATGTCATTGACCGTCTTGCTTTGTGACGCTTCCCTTCCCTTCTTCATGAATCAACTCCGACCCTGTACGCGAATTCTAGGTCCTGTGAAGGCTTATCGATGCTTCTTCATAGAGAGTCCACTAGTGTGAAGTTTGCGAAGTGTCAGACGACGGGCAATTTCCGGAATGAATGAGTAAATTCTGCGGTGGTTTATATGTCAATATTTCGGAAGCATGCAGAATATGATGACATTGACGGTACCTGAAGAACCTTTGGCTTGAGCGGAGAATGGTAGCCTCCCAAACACTGCGAAGCTGATCCGGGATCCGAAACGAAAGACTGAAGGCGAAGAGGATGAAGAGATATCCTGAGATATCACGGTGTACACTGTTTTTCCGCCGCCGAGGCATGCAAAATTGTTGAAAGCACTGAGCTCTGGCACGTTACTCGTTTGAATGCGATGATCCAAGTGTCCTTGTCAACCACACGGTAGTGGGGCGGAAGCAGCAATGTGCTCGAAAAAGCAGCGAAGCACGAGTGAAGTCACAGACCAGCGAGTCCGCACGAGATGCCGAATACCATATCAGATCGATCGGCCCTCAGGATTTGGCAGGATTTGGCAACTGCTGCATCTGCGAAGAGAGGCTCCATCACTCTAGCTTCGGCGCATTTGCCCGTCTCTCCGTGCGCGAGAGGCGAGAAAGGCAACCTGAAAGACGTGTCTCGTGCCGTCAGTTCTGCAGAAATAGGACCAAAAGATGGAATAGGGAAACGCACATGTGATATCGCAATGGCAATCTCTGGGGGAGACATAAGGGAACACAGCAAGTTTGGGTCCCACCAATAAGAGCTCGGAAATCCACATGCAACTTGGAGGCGGTCTATTGGACGAGTGATCGTGGTATAAGACCAAAAAAAAACGTGCCGACTGCGCTCTTATGAGGATGGTGAACATATCTTCCGTAAGAATCAAAAGGGTCTCTAGATCAACAAATTGTGAGGCTAGTAAATGAGAAGTGAAGTAAGTACTCACAACATTACAAGCAGCATGACCGGGCCGTGAAAGACGGTGTGTGTAAGTACCATATCCACCATCTTCAGGACACTGCATGTGGTATGCGACTTGGAAAGACGTCGAAGTACAACGATCGCGACCGACAGATACACGGACAATGCGACGCTATGTATGTCCGAGAGCGGGGAAAGACGCCGGTGAACGTGAAATGTCTTGATGCTAAGTAACCCGTAGCCGTGAAAGCCAGTAGGCAGACATCGTTCAAAGAATCGTATCACAGCCGAGCATCCTGCGCACAAACAGACATTGTGTGCTCCTCATCGTGTGTGCTTGCTGTTGTTGTCGACGACGCGAAAGTGACTGGAAGGTTGGCAGTAACAGTCAGGCTCAACTCAGGCTGGCATTGGCAAGAACGCGAGACGGAGTGATCGGCCACGTGGGAAAGCGCCGCACGTGACAGGCCGAGTCGCAGCGGGTTAGCGTCACACCCCGTGCCGGCCGGGATATGGTGATAAAGATTTGTCATCGCGTCATTTGCTGAATCAAAGTCCGGCATGCGCCGAGGACCGACGATCCAGAGTCCCTGCTCGGAGTGCAAGGCCTGCTCAACACAACTTGTCCTCCTCCTCCCTCCACGCCCGCCGCGTCCACAACACTCCGCACACCGCCCTCCTGTCTTGCTGCTGCGTGCTCTCCAATGCCCAGCCACTCTCGTGAACGCAGCCTTTCTGGCGACCTTGAGGTACTGTTCTTCAACCCTACGCCGATGGTGACTAAAACCATCTCACACAACCCCCGTATCACCTGCAGGAGTCTGACGGTGGCTCTCCTTCTCATGACGGCGGTTTGGATGGAGGCGCATCCGCTGGCAAGCCCGGTCGCAAGAAAAACCCCAAGTACGCGATTTCAACTTGTTCGAGATACCTGCCGCTGATTTGGTGACCACAACCCCTCGCTATATGTAGCTCTCAAGCAGCGCGTCGTGACCAGAACCGTATAGCGCAGCGCGAATTTCGCCTTCGTAAGCAACAACGCGTACGCATATTCAAACCTCTGGAGGTACCACCGCTACATCTTCATTCATTTACCAGATCCGTGACCTTGAGGCCAGCGTCGAGATCCTCTCCGGAGGCAAGGATGAGGCTCTTACCCAGCTGCGCAAGATCATGAAAGGTGACTGGAACTCGTTTGTCTTCTCGTTCGTCACTGACCGGCAACCAGATCTCATGCAGGAGAACCAGGTCCTCCGCAATCTCCTGCGCAGTCTCAGTTCGTTCATAGGAGATGGAGCAGGGGGAGTGCTCCCCAAGATGGGTTGGACGGTTGACGATTTTCACAACTTCTTGAACCGTTCGGAGACTGATACCGCTTGGGAGAGCTATCAACGCCACAAAAGGGATGAGCCGGCTACGAGCGGGTCCCAGAAGCGTCCCTCCGAAGACGACCCCTCAGGCTCGAGGTCGAAGCGTGCTCGCGGCCAAGGGGACAAGGATGACGATCCCAACGGCGACGCCTACCCTCTCCTGGTGCCCATGAGCCAAACTGTACCACCCGTGCCAGCCAACAATCTGTATCCACAGAGTAGGAATGCGCACGAGGCAGGACTTTTCAGCGAGCTCATGCGGGGGCCGTCGGGCTCCCCCATGTTCGTACCACCCACATCGCCGCCCAATTCTTCGGCACAGTACTCCTCATCCGCGGCAACCGGCGTGAGCGCTGCTCATAATTCTTACCAATCGTCCTACATCCCATCCATGAACGTGAGCGTGGACACGGCTTTACCGGCTATGTCCCTGGTTTCGAATAATATCTCCTCCGGTGTCGGTTCAAATTCTCAGTCGACTGCAGACGATGCAGAACAGGATCCCAAACGTGAAGAGGCTCTTAAACTTATTCAGTATGTGTCTTTCTCTTATTTTCTGTCCCGTTCTCCGGCATAACCGCAGCTTTACAGGTATCATCTCGACAACTACAAACGTAATACTCAATATTGCCTTCCGTCTTCTCTCCGGCCCACCCTTGTGCAAAGGTAACGTTCTGATCGCGTCGTTTCTCATCAGCACGTTGACTCATCGCCCCTATCTGATTACAGAACTATTCCCCATGGTGCGTCATTGCCTGCAGCAATGGGCTGCAAAATGCTAAGAAACGTCCTACAGAGAGTATTATCGACAACATTTTACATCCTGAATTACGCGACCGTATGATCCTTCTACGAGGTAAGTCTCGTCTTGTAACGACGGTGTTACCCTCTTCTGAATTTCTCCAAATTCCAAAGGTCGATTCGATCTTGTAGACTGTCTGCACGACTATCGTACCGCGGTCACTATACACGGAGACGACGTCCTAGCACATAACAACTGGGAGATCAGCGAGACGTGGTTATCGAGATACAAGTATGTTCCGTTCTGTTTCTCTCAGTTTTTTGCGATGCTCACAGTGTTTGAAGGTTCCTGGTGGACAAAAGTGTCCTCGCAATCGTCAACCGCTGGCGTCGCGAGAGAAACGAGCCCGAATTGAGCCAAGCTGAATATTCTTCGTCTGAACCGCCTGCCATGTAATTTGTTAGCTTTACCTTAGTATACAGCGGACCACCCGCGTTGACTCTGCGTCTGTTCTGTCTCTTGCTCTCGATCGCTTCCGTCTTGGTATCGTTTACTTTTTGGTCTTTTACGCATGTTTAATATTATGTATATACGAGTATCAATGTGATATAGTGATAGCGTTCTATGTCTAACCTAGTAGCCATGGGATGAGATGAGGAAGTGTTGCCAAGAGAGCATGCAATGGAGCGACGTACCCTGTTCTAGCGGCAGCAGTAGCACTCATAGATCACCACGACGCTTTGACTACTCCAGGGAGCTCCCCAGCCAACGCCTTCATCCTGAACTGATACTAAACGCAGCAACCAGAAACCGTCGTCAGCACACCACTCAGAGCCAAAGCAGAGAACAGGTCAACGCACCCGTGACAACGCAAACTCCCCAATGATTCCTCGTCCTCTGCCTGACTCGTGACACCGGTTCTTCACCGTCGTAGGACGAGTATATTTCCCGAAGGTGTTGAGTTGCAGCTGAGCCTGGTAGCGAACCGAGGGAGGAAGCGTTTGGTTTCTGGCGACGTAGAGGTATGCGCGGCGGACGATTTCGTTGGCGTTCACGCCATTGCGGGCTTTGATGTCGCGTAGGATACGGATGTTGGGCATGGCGATACCGACTGTCCCGGAGGATATGGGGGTATGAGTAGGAGAAAGACGGTATTGGCGAGTGAGGAGCCCAGAGCGGTCGTAACGGTGCAAAGCGGGATGGGGACAAACAAGGAACAACAGCGTGTTCCGAGCCTCGAATTGCCTCGTCGTCGATTGGCCAACCACCTGCCTTCCTCTCCAAAACCGCCCAGTACTACCACTCGCCCGCAAGGGCTCCAGTACTTTTCCAATCTCATGGTAATGGGCTGCTGTCCATGTAAGCTTTTCATCGCTCGCTTCAAAAGTCGTGTTGACTCAACGTATTCTTTCCCCAGAAAACCTTAGCATGCCACCATACCGCACCTCCTTTCACCTACTACCTCGCCGACGCCAAACTCTCATCTCTTATCTATTCACCCTCACCGCCATCGGATCGTTCGTGACTGTCGCCACGTCCGACATACTCCCCTGCCCCTCGCCCAAACACCGGCTACGCTACGCAGATGGATCGGGAGAAACCGTAGTTGCAGGAAAGACGGTGGTGGAGAAGAAGCCGAGGAGATGGATTGAGGAGAGGACACCTACACCTGCGCCCACTGCACGACCTGCGTAATCGAAGTGTCGATAATTTGGCTCCTGCTGCATACGAGTATACTCGCTCCGACCTACTTCGACATTACACCCCCAACCATCAAAGGTCGTAGGCTTTTGCGGTCCTTCGAGACCAGACCTGGACGACACGCCGTCCGGTCACGTCACCGCCTCACCCCAACTCGGTATCGACTTTCGGCCGGTTCGCTTCTCGTCGGAGGACGTAGGGAGCTGGGACGCAGGAGCAGACTACGAGAGAAATGGATTCTCTTCACTGGAAGAGGGGGTATACACGTATAGTCTGTTATAGTCCAGTTGGTACATTCTAATGCAGCGACGAGATCCTTGAACTATAATGCCTAAAGATACAGCAGTGCGCACAACGAGAACTATATGGTCGTGTTTCATGAAGAGAGCTCCTCGGAATTTTGCGATGGTGTCCGTTGAAGATGAGATTGTGATAATTGCTGCCTCCGATACTGCGCTTCTTGTTCTTCATGTGTTCCTCTGAAAGTTTCACAACGTCGTTAGAGAAGAAGCAAGAACGGACTATCATACGCACGGTAGTGGATTTTCTTGTATCGGTAGACAGCATAGGAAGCAAAGGAAGTTCATTGCAGCTTGGCAAATGAAGACGACACGGAGCGCGTCGGCATATGACTGTATCGCAATCGAACGCAGAGGTGCGCTCAATTCCGGTATTACAGATGTCGAATGTCTATGCCTAGTGAGTAAGGGTCATTTCCGTGTAATCACCGAGACTGCGTACCGTATGCGGTCAATGATCTGAGCAGACGCAGATGAGAGGGGAACGGACGGAGCACCTAGAACCGAACACTCACTTCTATGGCGTCGGGTCCATGTATACGTTCTCGTAGTTTTGCAGTCAGGATAGATTGTAGGATAGCTCCGCTAAGGCTCACGCCAAGAACTTGACCTGTCGTTCGGAACAGGTAGGTAACTGTAGACGGAAAAATGAGCTCCAATCTCGTGGCCATTTGGAGGCGAGGTACTGCTCACTTCCGGTTGCAACCGCTAGATCTTCTTTTGAGACACCAGCAATCATGGCCTGTTTGTAAATTTGTTCAGAGAATGACATAGACACAGCGGAATCGCACTCACTATGAGGGTGGTAGTGATCACACTCGCCATACCCAATCCTTGGGGAATAATGTCGGCCCAAAGGTGGAACTCAGAGCTGTTCTCGTTCCAGCAAGCGACCAGCGTCGCAGCTAGAATACCTAGAGCGCAGGACACGAGGGTGAGTCCGTACAGCTTCCCGGTCCTCCGCATAATCCTGGAATAGTAAGAGCATGAGTGTCGTGCAATGCAAATCGCGACTATCGGACGCACCATCCGGCGAAGACGCTGCCTGTCGAAATAGCAACCTATAGAATGGCATGAGGATGGACGATTGTCAAAGATTGGGCTGTTTATTGTACCGAGTGAGGTAAAAGATGCAAGCCTGCAAGCGAATTAATTGACGTGGACAATCGGATGCGGCAGATACATACCTGCGTCTGTAGAGGAGTTCAGCCGTACGGCGGAGAAGTACTATAACACGAGCTTGTCAGCCGCTTATAAGACCAAACTCCTGCAACACGGGGGCTCACCAGTGGTACGTTGTAGATCTGTAGTCTGATGAGTACGGACCACAGCACGTCACGAGGCAGACACGTACCATAGAGAAAGCCGCAATACTAGCGAAGAAGTTCGATAGTGACACGGCCAGAGGGGTGCGTTGCATCACAAGTCTCATGGGCATGACAGGAAACGGCGCCCAATACGACTCGACCAGGATGAACAGGACCGAAAATATGCCGCTAGCCAGAAAAAGCCCGTAGATGACGGGGTGGTTCCAAGGCATTTCTTCAGTTGACTTCAAACTAAATCCAAGGAGCAAGGAGCCGACCGCGCCAACGAGAGTAAAAGACCCTGAAAAGTCCATGCGTTGCAGCTTCGTCTTGACCGACTGGTTTTGAATGTCATCAGGCAGTTGTATAGACACTTTTGCTGTGACGAGGACGATAGAAAATGCTAAGATGGGCATCTACAGGGAAATTGATCGAGAAGAAGCACGATCAATCCGGCGTTTAGCGTGGCGAACCCGGACCCACTTCACAGACTCACCTGAAATAAGAATGCCGATCTCCTATCACAAGGTCAGAAGAACTCAGTTCCTCCGGCTAACAGGATCAATGATGAGAAAGATAACTCACCAACCGAATGTGTCGTTCATCCAACCTCCCAACGGTCCACCCAAACCAGCACCCAATCCGAACAGACTAACATAGTATCAAACCGGAGATCAATGCTTTGTTGACAGTGGTGTTGGTGCGAGCAAATCAAGGACCCACATGTTTGTCATGCCCTGATAGAGACCTCTTTGGCGACTACCAATGCGGGCGGTGCGTCAATACCTCAATCCCGGCGTTCGCATGGATCGTGGAACGGCACTCACAGAGGGATCAAATCGGTAACGGCAATACTGGACACTGTAAAGTATATCTGTGTTAGCAGTGACGTCATTAATACAAGTCAAGATGTTGGCCACGAGCTCACCTGTCATGACTCTGGATAACACCATGTTCCATGAGAACACTGATACAAGTTTTTGAGCGGCAGGTACTTACCCGCCTCCTCCCATACCTGCCACCGCTCGAGCAGCGATGAGTGCGTCCATTGAGGGCGCCAGACCACATAACAAAGTTCCAGTTCCTGTAAGTGATGCAAGACGGCGCTCAGAAGACCGATTGACATGAGTGCATATGGAAATGTACCGAATAAACATAGAGCCAGCAGCATAGCGCCCTTTCTGCCAAGGATATCCGACAGTCGCCCTGTAAACAGGCTTCAGAGAGGTGAACACGGGTCTCTATCAGATGGCAGCTCACCGTATAGTGGTGTAAAACAACACACTGATAGCAGATATGATGTACCAATATAGGACGAGCGGTTGGACTCGTTGAAGTAGCTGCCGATGGGGGAAAGAAGAGTCGCGACGATCGTTCCTATAAGGGTCTCTGTCAGCACATGCGTCGATCCCAAAGTATACAGAACCTGGATAGACAGCACTAACCGTCCAAAGCACCAAGAAACACAGCGCTCCATAGCCCAGCCAGAACCCACGCTAAATCTGACCTGGAGACTTTGTTTGGCGAAGTAGCAGGTAATACGGGCGATGATGAGGATGAACCCTCAGAGTCCGATATCGCGCCATAGCTCGCCAGCGAGTCTGTGGACTCGTTCAGCAGCGACCGAGTCTCGAAAGGGTGCGGACGAGATGACATGGGGGAAAGCCAGGCAAGAAATCGTTAAGATTGCGAACTCGTATGCGGCGAGGCAAGAACGGTTTATATCGCCTCTCTAAAAGAGTGAGAGCCCTGCGAAAAAGAAGAGGGACCGGAGAATCCGGTAACGGCGGTTAGAGTTGAACATACACTTGTATCAGACTGCAGAGGGCTAACCTTCGGATTAGAATACACCAGAGTTAATGGTCACGGTGCGACATGGAACGAAGCTTGCACAGTGATACTGATATAGTAGGAGGGAGAGGAACGAACTACAGCGCGGCGCGCAAGAGGACCTCGAGTGATCTGTGGCTGGGATCTTGCGTGCTGCAGGATCATGATGGTCATCTTCCGGTGGGTTCGGTGTGTACTACTGACCTGTTGTACGGCTAGAGTCCGCTGCCCTCTGCGTTTCGAATACGCATGACTTTTTCGCAGCCCGTTTATTTGTTTTGTCGGGCGAAAACACAGGAGCAGCGACCGAGACGAGCACGACGCGGTGGAGGAAGACTCGGATGACAACGCCCACCAGCCTGGAAACCGGCGTCTACTCCACCGTGCGGGTGCTTCCGACCAGACCGGAGGTAAAATCGGGACCCACGATCGGGGTCTTTCCAAACGCGGAAACAGTGCATCCTCGCTCGCGGTTTATTCTTTTCTCTCCTACTCTCATCCTGCCGTCCTTTTCACCTCAATCTAGTACACCATTCGCAACGCCCACACGCAGGATATGTCATCGTGCGTGCCGCTAGCTGTTTTACACCGAATATTCCGCTCGTGTGCGAGAGGCTCGTAACAACCGATCGGACGAATAACACAGACAACTCTGTCGTGAAAGCGTCATCGCGCTGGCTCATTTCGTGTGAGCACATGTTGACTGCTACCGCACCGAAATGCTCGATGATCCGATCCAGTATGCTTGAGTTTTCTATCTTGTCTTCGCGCAGCAGTAACTGTTAATCCGACCAGCCACCTTCCTTCCGCTCGGATTTAGTGCACGTTAGTTAGGCTACTCGACGACCCTCATGAGCGATTGCTGTGAGCGGCGCGCAAGAAGAACTTTTCCAATTGGATGCTGCGTCGATCTTATCCGGTGCGGTCGTTCTCAACTACACTGACATGTCAGAAGCTCATACCTTCGTATCTCGTCAATCAGGACTGTCCGCGTTACTTATACACTGGCGATGTCGACCTCGTAGCTGCGGGCCTCCCACTGCTATCGGACGCGTCACGAGACAGTCTATCTGCGACATGATGCGAATATCGCGTCTTTCTTCTGGCTCAACGCGTCAAAATAAGACTAATCCCATTCTCCATACGGGTCCTATTTCCAATTACTTCCCACTCTGTGCCGAGTCGCCTGGCGATGATAGGACCTTTGGATGTAGCTGATGCTGCTCATGTGAAGACACCCTGTCGCCGATGCTTCCAGGACCCTACTGCTCTGTCACGGCTTCTCTGTGGTTAGCTGTTCCCCGGACTTGAAGACCTCATGATGAGTGAAAGATGCACGGCTTATCGAAAGCTCTCCCTCAAAACGAGTCTGGAGCAAAGCAGCTGATGTAGTACTCAGCGTTTACGGCGCGCCACGGATTCCCACCTGTGTTCGAATTTCGGACATGGCGTGCCTCACACCATTGACCGCCCTCTGGTCGCATCTGGTCGGAGTCTAGGTACGTATTTTTGATTCATCTGGAACAATTCACGATTCTCAGAGGCATTTCGAACGGTAATATCCGCTTTTAGTGTTTCTCTCGTCTCATTTGAGCTGTCGCTCGAGACGAGTCACGGCATAACAAGTCTGTATTGCTCGGACAATGATGATAAGGTACGCTTCCTACACAGTAAATGGAGACGTACATTCTAATCGGATTCTCAGATCGTCTGTCCGATCTCCTCGTTGGCATCCAGTTTTTCTGCCAACGGAGAAGCAACGTCTTGGGTGGCGATGAATAAATGATACTCATATAGGCCACAAATTCTGCGCAGTCTTGAACGTAAATCGCGTCGCGGTCCAAAGAGACGCACTATGTATGACATACCCAAGGTCGTTAATGCACTGTTTGCGCTTGAGGGCTCGGGCTTCAAGGTACGTGTCTGTCGCCAATAGCATTGAGCGGTCCGTTGACTCCCTGGAAACAGAGGCGGATTCATTGGGGTGTCTGTTACTTCTGGCGAGCTTGGCCATGCTTTGGCCGCCTGGTCATCGGTCTGTCGTTCAGCGCTGTTTAGCGGTTGTCTCTCGATGCTCTGGCTCCTTATGAATACTGCAACACTAAACACTCATCATGACCAACCCTCCGGTGCCGACGGGCAAGCCGAATCCTCCCTGCTACCGATCTCGACATCATCGAGGCAAGTAACGCTCCCCGAACGCTCTCTCCATATTCTGATTAATCTCGCGACAGAATTGCCGTGGTCCGTTGCAAAGATCTAGCCCAGACACAGTCTTGGTCGCTCCGATGTGCAGGAGGTCAAGCGAGGCTTAAGGACACCGAAATGCCAGGGCTCTCTGGCATTTCGCCTTGGACGTGGCCCGGTTTCCGTAAGTCGTCTTCACCACCCGTTTTGACCCTCAGCGACTGCTAACTGACTGCTATAAATCTCAGGCTCACCCTGTTCAGGCTCAATTTATTGCCTAGCAGACTTTACGCCGACAAGGAGTTAACAGCGACGCGTCATCACGGACGCATCTGATCACGGTCGGACTACCGATGCACCCGACGTACGGTGCTCGATATAACGGAGCGGTCGTGCGATGAGAGCGACACTTCGCTGGTCGGCTCAGCGACGGCGATTTCTCTCAGTGTCGACCCTTCCCATCGGGTAGTCCCTCCACGTTCGGAATCGGAATTTACAGTAATGAAGTGCGAGTTCAAACCACTTCAGTTGGAGCGCTCGTATAGCTGATCCGCTCTCAGCGCTCCGAACCTTGCAAGTGCCGAGGACTCGCGACCACTGTTTCGCCTCCAGGGAATATGACATCTCAAGGTCGTGTAATGCGGTCACCGTAACTACATAGTGAGTGGCATTCAACAATTGAGACGAATAAATACCGAACTGCGTTCTTAGGCCGAGTATCCACCGGTTGAATATCCCACCAGATGCCTTAGCACGACGATGTCGACCACGCCCGCGTTCGTTATGCACGACGCATCGAAATCTTTTCCCACCTGCCCTGTTCTTGTACATGGTCCGTCTAGACTGTCAAGACTTCGTCGCTATCGCCACGCTGCTACCTTGGCTCTTGACATCACGGCCGGATTTCGACTTGAGATCCTCATAGCCTCTGGGCCTAGGTCACTTCTGGTCTTCAGAGAGTCTCATATGGACTGTGTAGCAAAATACACGCAGTCGTTGCCTGCATGGCCTCCAGTCGCTCTCCGAGCCTCATTTCCTCAAAGGTACGCAACAATAGTCCACTCCGCTTCCACTTGTCCGTTGAGCGTCTGGGACAAAGCTGTTGAATCTCGCCCGAAATGCCGAGCCCAAGCCTACGTATTCTCGAGAAGCCCGCAAGTTTAACACTCCCGGCTCAAGCCCAATCCGAGCCTTCTAAGGAGCCTACGATACTAAACAACCTCACTCCGCTCTTCCCTTGCCATTACATGTTCGTCATCAAGTATTCGCCACCAACAAACTGACATCCCAGTGGCGTTAGTTTCACATCCTTCGGGGTCCACGTTAGCGTAAGGGCCGCCGCTACTTCCTCCGTCGAGGCTAGCAACCACTGGTCCAATGTCCGGACGCAAGACTTCTATCAGACCGAATTCATACGTGACCAACAACGGAGATGAAGTTTCACCTGTAGTAGTTTGTGATATTTCGATTGCATATCGTGTGAGCTGCAGTGGATGCTCCCACAGTGCCGAACCTTTGTTTGGGACAACTTGGAGGATGACTTCCTTAGTTCACATTTACATAGAGACGACCGAGTGTTGAACGTGACTAGTGAGATGAGAATAAATGGTTTACATTCAAAAAGCGACCAAGAATGAATGAACGCAAGTATGCTCTGGGTTTACATAAAGTGGGGTCATGATGGACTGCTGGCTCGGGACTCCGGCATTGCCCCGCCATGCGGACGTGAGCGGGCGGCGTTGGTGCATTCGACTCGATAAAATTGCTCTGAATATGCTTCCTCTACTTGGAAAGCAAAGACACAAGTGGTTAACGAGCAATTTGCATTGACACAAAATGCCAAGATACTGACTGTGGACCTCGATCGAGGGGCGGACCCCGGCGGACCGATGATGATGGAACGGATTTGGCAGGGGCCGAGGCGTGCTGACTAATCGGTATAAGCAGGGATTATTCACATCGTAAATGCGTATTCCGTCGAAAAGAGCGAGTCCCATTCCGCCGTCCCTGCCTGTCTGGTCACCGCCAGCACCATCGCCCACACCCCGACGGCCGTCCCAGATCCCGCCATCTCCAAAAGTATCCATTCCCGACTCCAGCGCCGTCGTGCGCAGCGAGGTGCCACCCACTAATACCCCGATATCCCGCTGCAACCATGCAGTCACCGCCCACAATACATACCAACGGCAACAGTCCTGCGGGCAGTCCTGCATTGCCGTACGCGTCAATGCACAGTCTACCATCTCCTGGCCCTAGCTCTCCTGGCTGGAAGTCATTCCTGCGCATAGGAAGCGGCTCGTCCAAAAAGCTCGTCGATGTGTCCACGCTCACTCTCGATACCACCATTCCTCCACCTTCGGACTCCGCGTCAGCTTCGCTCACACCTGTCACACCAAACTCATCCTTGACTGCGTCGAAGCTTTCAGCCGATCAGAGGTCGTCGTACAACTCGGCCAACACGCTTTCCAGCGACTCGATCAACGGCGCGTCCTCGCGTGGGATTCCTCGGACACCAAGTACACCATCTTACTTCTCGTCGCATCCTGGAGACGCAGAAAATAACGACAAAGCTCAGGCACGGAAGCTGAAAGCGGAGAAACAGCGTATATTGGGTCGGTCAGCACAAAAACCACCTCTGACAGCCAACGCCTCACAGTTGTCGTTCGCACCGAACACTCCTGGTAATGCTACGCGATCGGGTCCACTTTCGCCCAAAGCAATTGGTCAAAATGCGACACGGTTCATACGTCGTGTTGCTTCTGCGCCAAATGCGAAAGGCTTGTTCAATCTCGGCTCACGCTCAACATCCACCATAACGAAGAACGGTTTACTTGCTCCTGGAGACAATGTACCTCCGATACCTTCTCAGAACGAAGAAGGCACGGATTCGCTGGAGACAGTGTCGTCGAGCTCGTCGCGTGGTGTCCCAATTCGCCAGGGTCGTGCGAACAGCACGGCCTCGGCCAAGACCAAGGATCGAGTGACTAGTGCGAGTGCGAGTGCTGCGGGACCAGGGAAGGTTGCTTTCAGACGAACATACTCCAGTCACTCGATCAAGGTCAAGTCGGTAAGCCCTGGTCGTATTGCTGTTGTTGTGTGTGGCTGACTAAGTCATGCGTTGCAGGTGGAGGTCAATCCATCAAGTTTCCAGAAGATCAAGATGCTGGGACGTGGAGACGTTGGGAAAGTGTATTTGGTTCGAGAGAAGAAGACGAGTAAGCTGTTCGCGATGAAAGGTACAGTCATGTCGTTATTAGCTCTTCGTGCCGTACTGATGTATCGTTAGTCTTGTCCAAGAAGGAGATGATCGAACGCAAGAAGATCAAACGAGCACTCACGGAACAAGAGATTCTCGCCACCGCCAATCATCCCTTCATTGTCACGCTCTACCACTCCTTCCAGTCCGACCAGTATCTCTACTTTTGCATGGAGTACTGTATGGGCGGCGAATTTTTCCGTGCCCTGCAATCTAGACCCGGCAAATGCCTGCCAGAAGATGCTGCGCGCTTTTACGCAGCTGAGGTAACGGCGGCGCTCGAGTACCTGCACCTCATGGGCTTTATTTACCGAGATTTGAAGCCTGAAAGTGCGTAGGCTGAGTTTGTGCAGCCCCGAGCAGGGTACTGACTTCGAAATACTCCATCTAGACATTCTGCTGCACCAGTCTGGTCATATCATGTTGTCCGACTTTGATCTCGCGAAGCAGTCGAATGAACCTGGAGGGAAACCCGCGATGATTCACACAGAAGAAAACGGGGTACGCCACTTTGTCTATTTACCGCATACTATGCACTCACGCCCGTGTATAGATACCACTGGTTGACACGAGATCCTGCACAGCAGACTTCCGAACGAACTCGTTTGTGGGTACCGAGGGTAGGTCTCACAGCTATCTCATAATGTACGAAACCATACTAACATACGAATCGTTACAGAGTACATCGCTCCTGAAGTAATACAAACGTCAGGACATACTTCAGCGGTTGACTGGTGGACACTTGGCATTCTAATATACGAGATGATCGTAAGTTTCATAATATTTCGTCTGTATGTTGGACTCACCGCTGTATTTTCAGTATGCCACCACTCCATTCAAAGGCGTTGAACGTAATGACACCTTTCACAACATTCTACACGTTCAGGTCTCGTTCCGTGAATCACCGAAAGTCACCCAGTCAGTCCCTTATGTCTTGCATTGTATCATCTCAACGCTGATTTACCGTTTGTCCCCCATCTCAGGCCATGTAAAGATGTTGTCCTACGTTTACTGGACAAGAAGGAAACACTTCGGCTAGGGAGTAAGAGCGGAGCCTCGGAGGTAAAACAGCACAAGTGGTTCGCCAAAATCAACTGGGGTCTTCTTCGTAATACTCAACCTCCGGTGAGCAATACCTATTTGCAGTTTCACTCTGTCCCTCCTCGCACCGCCTTCGTATATGCCTCGAACCCCGTCAGATTCGCCGAGTTCACGCTCCTTTCTGATTTCGTGGATGCTCTATGATCCTCAACCAGTTTCAAATTCGAAGACTGCTTCCGCACAGCTCATCGTGCTTCTTTGTTATGTTACTTTCGTACATTGGCTGTGTGCGATTGGTGGGAGGCGATTTCACGTATCCCTCATCCACCTTTTTCTTGTTCTCATCATCGCACTTGATTGATCATGGAACATCCACTGACTGATCTCTCTTTGTACGCCCACATTTTATGTGTCTATCCTCACATCAAAACCGCTCCACGTTGATCACTGCACTGCGATCTTCATTGACCTCCTCATCACCACCGGATCTGCACCATCACGCTCTTCGGCTATGCTACAGATCATTCCAACGGCCTCGAATGGAGTCGATGCGGTCAACTTCCGGCAGATGCGCGAATCGTCTTCGTTGAATCTGGAGACTCAACATACTACCCCGGCTTCCTCGCATCCATCATCACCAAACCCAAGCTCACAGCACATCAAAGCTGTGGCAGGCCAGGGTACACCCGGCACGCCAGGTTTCGTCGACGATGGCATCGAACCTCCTCTAGCTCACGATGCCGATTTGTTTGGCGCGTTCACAAGCATGACAATACAGTACGACGGGGAATCCTGACCCGGTCTGCTCAGCCTAGCTGAGTTCACCCCGTCACGTCCAGTGCTACCGCGCATTAGGCCCACGGACACCTTCAAGCTCTGTTTTGGCACCATCTCTTCATGCCTTCGTTCCGGAATTTGCGCCCGCAACTTGCAACATTGGATCCTTATTTTTGTAATATTCTTTTGCTTATGATTTCCTGACGACTGCTAGATTCCTTGCCATGCTCGCTCTTTCTTTCAATCTTTGGGAGACGCCATGTGCTGGCGGACTGACACGCTTTCCGTTTACAACCTTAGCTTCTATCATCTAACAATCCACATACCACTCGCACAAGATTCTCGGTCGACGCGGCAACCTTCGATCAGAGTTTGTGTCCATTGTCCTCACCGGAGCAATGTCACAAACCGCGGGTTTGCTCCGTCTACCTCCGCATTCCACACTCAATTGAAATTTATCCCACTGTACCATCACTGCGCATTTTTGTTCTGCCTTTCAACTCCCTGCATTGCTATGTTTTCCTCCTCTGGACCACTTCGTAATGATAATCTTATTAACTGACCATATCCCATCCCTTGCCGATGCTGTCTCTCTTTATTCCCTCTCTCCTGCCCCGCCATGTTATGTGTTTGGTTCACGCTATACCTTCTCTTGGCCTCTACCCCGCCGTCACCACCTCTCCTTGTTCTCCGAGTGCCCCCTCCTTCCCTCAGTCTTCGTGCACACTATCTATCCCTTTCACTGTCATGCCCTACCTACCCTTCTCCGCCCCTGCTTGCATTACCTTATCTGACTCAGGAGGACTCGGATTGAATACTTACTCTCCCTACCGTATTTACCACGCACCATACATAGACGTACTCTACCACACGCTCTGCAGGCTTCCAATCCCATTTCTTTGTCACCGACCGTGGACACATACTGGCTGTGCACACAACGAAACGAACTTCGCACTCTAGTGTGTGCAAACGCAAGGACACTAAAGTACTAAAGCTTAAGCCTAAGAAAGATAGGCATCGACCGAGAGGCTAGAAGACTCTTGTATTGAGTTGTCGACCTGGCAAGATCAGACCACGAGAGCGTTGGCATGTCGTTGAAGTACCGGGTGAGAATGTACCACCAAGAATACCGGAGGTGAACCAAAAGTTCCAAAATACGCGTCCATACCATACGCACCCGCCCCCACAGCCCACACGCTCCGGCACGCCGACGGCCGACACAACCGAACCGCGGTACTGTATCGCGATCCCCACACAATGAGAGGTTCCATCGACATCATCATGATTGCCAGATCCATGGCCTCCGCTGGCAGGCTTCTTTCCCGTCAATAATTAAATGTGACGAAAGACCTCAAGCTTCTAGCCTCGAGGCAGCTTTGGCGAAGCATCTCGCTCTCGTCCTCCGTGCTCGCCAAGCACGGAACGAAATGCTTCGCGTGTTCGATCAATCATTGACGAGTTTCGTGTTCGGTAAGTAGACAGGGTCGCAGAATTCGAAGCACTGGGGGAGGCTCGGAGCCAAGCGCCGCTACTCTAAGTATATCGGTAGGCGCGTACTACATACGACGCGGACCACCGCCAACCACGACGCGAAGGTAAAGTTATCATCCTGACACTCAAACGAACGACCCGACGCTCTAGACCTCCCCGCTCATCTTCAAGTTCCGTCCATAAATCACCCACGCTTCCTCAAGGTCGGTTTGTACGACGTTCCGGGAGCGAAGATACTTTTACCATTTTTCCCAGCGCAGCCGAGTCGCAAATGCCAAGTTTTGCTTTCACCTCACGCCAGGATCGCAAACTTCAGCTTCAGAGGTGTGTCCACACGACTGGAATCAAAATAAACATCCGCGAAAAAACAGACCAAGTCCGCCCAAGCCAAGAGACACGCGAGATCGGCGATCACGACCGACTTTCGGGGTCCTCGCCCCGGTCTCCAGCGACGCGAGGGTTGTGTCTTTTTTTTGCTCTAGACGCGATCGCGCCTTGTGGCGCACCCGCACAAGCCGGCGGAAGTGCCTTCTTTGGGAATTGCGCCCGCTGGCTGGCTGTGTCCTCGTTGGGTGCTGTTGGTTGTGGTGCGATCATTCGCGTCGAGAGCGTTGGCTTTAGCCCGAAAAGAGTGTGTGTGGTGGTGTGCAGGCGCAGGTGGGGGCCAGCTGCCACACACTGACACCACTCCAACTCGGAGGCGGAGGCAGATGCTGTTCGAGGATTGGGTGGATCGTGCCGTGGGGATAGGTTGGTGTCGAGGTCGGATTCTACACATCTGGCTGAGCAAACCATCGGACCATCCTGATCGTGTGAGGCGTCCGGACCGCCGGCTGACGGTGGTTGGCGAATACAAGACAAGCAACGAGGATGCAGAGGAAATCAGGAGGAAAGTTCAGTGGAGGAAAGGCGGATAAGTACTCTCTTGACTCTTGAACAATGTATCGCTCAGCACCGTGTTCATTCCGAGCATAGAATAGACAGACGACCCGTCGTTCTGACCTCGTATTCAAGGTTGCTGCGCAGAACGCGTCTCAGCAGCATCCTTCACAGGCTCACCATTCAGGCCGACCCCGAGCTATCAGCATGACACACGGCACACACAAATCCAGTAGCAGAAACCGAACTTCAAGCACTGTTCATATGCATATCACCCTTTCGCGTCTCATTCTAGTGTGCCGATCCCACAGTACCACATCTGAACATCGGACCCGCGCGCAGAGAATGTCTCAGCCTGAGCGTGCAACTTGCAAGGGCATCATCATCAGACTGTTGAACGTGAGTCAAAACGATGTATCGATCCGTCCGTAGAATGCCGGACTTTCCACCGAGACAGGACAGACTGACATCTCACACACCTGACATCAGTCTTAGCAAGTCAAGTAGGCGTGTTAGATACCTTTTTCTGACCCTCGGGTCATCCTTCCCGCAGGGAGAGAACAAGGCGAGCGTGAGCGTGAGCGGCGGTGACAGGAAAGGAACGTCCGTCCGAACTGATACTGTAACAAGTTGAATTGACTTTTGGAAAACACGATCTCTCTCCCAGCAACGTTAACAAGTCACATCAGAAAGAACGGAACGATGTCGAACGCACCCCCTATACGTTATGCATATGACGGAACAAGACACGCTGGTCCGTGTGGTACTTACCCTGAGGATGCGCAGCTCGTTATCAGAGGTGGGTATGTAGAAGGGAAATCGGACACGGACGCGCGGGCTCTGGCCTCCTCGGACTCAGGTTCGGATGCATCCAAAATGAAATGTGTCATTGGCAACAGACGACGACGACGGAACGACGAGCGGCGGCGTACGACAACGACCCCCAACTTGACATCATATTGCCTGGTCGCATACATTTCGTAGAACGTTCTTTGAGAGAGACGGAAAGCATCGCAACGAAACCGGGATGTACCATTATGAGAATGAAAGAGAGGGGGGTCTGGGTACCTTGAAGCTCGAAGGCTCGGGTATGCGCCTCCGTCGGTGTCTATCAAGGTAACGGAAATGTCCTATGCGAGGACAGCAGCACTACAAACGAGGAAGAACAACCCGTAACCGCGCGTAAGTAACGCAGAACAGATACCACGCATATACCAATCCATGCCCGCGTCGCACCATATACGGGCTTCTCAGCGATAGTAAGTAGAGGGTCGTCACGGAGCCTCGTGTATAGCGCGGGGCGGCGACGGCACAGAACTTGCGAAGCAGCTCTTCTTGAGGAAGCAACGTCATGTTCTGTCCCCCTTGGGCCTTGGGACTGCTGACTTCAGGGGGACAGATGCGTACGTGCACGGCAACCAAGTGCCCGCCATCCCGCCACGGTAGCCTCGTGTACCTGTTTGGAGAACCCGGTTCGGGGTGGAAGCGGGGCGTTGATATGAATGAAGCATTCATTAATTGATCGTGACAGAACGAGGAGAAGGGGAAGAGAGAAGAGGTTCAGAGAAGAGACGGTGAAGGGGAGAGGGGAGGCCGGGGAAGCAGAGGAAGCAAGAAGAGGCAAGCCAAACGCGTTTGGCTGGGAAATGAAGAAGAACGCGAAGCGTCGCGAACAAGCCAGGAGAGCCAGCAGTGGTGTGTGGAGTTCGTCGGGCTCGGGCATGGCATTGCGTTGTCGAGGAGCAACATAGTTCCTGTGAACGAAATGCTTTGAGCTTAGATCAACGATAGGCGGGGACGGACTTTGCCTGAGCCAGTGGCGCGCGGAGGACTCTGTTTGAGTTTCTTGGACGATCATGGACACAGGAGAGACGTTCTGCCGTGCCAATCAAGTTGAAGCCCTGCACTTGAGACCGCTGACGCTACAGCGTTCTGTATTCTTGGTTTGCTCACACCCGAGATCTGGCTGGATACAGCAACCAGGATCAGTACGAGCCCGGTCAAATTGAAAATGAGCGATCGGTAGCGAGGTCGGAGGAGGATCTGACGGTCATCGACAAACAAGGACAGGGTGTACATGGGTGAGTCGGTGATGGAGTGCGCAGGTGACGTCCCGTGAAGGAGGCGTTGTACGTACAAACCGAGGTGAAGAGAGAGAGGGGAAGCACTCCGATATCCGAGCCAGCGCGGAGGCCCAGAGAGCGACGACGGAGTGTCCATATAGGCGGCGGGAAGGGAGGGGGAGGAGGGTCGTATTGCCCTGTTGGGCGGGGAGTGTGGCGCACGGGGAGAGGGAAGATCTGAGGGAGGGACGTGTGATGGAGGAAGGGACGCAGCGGCGGTTCGAGATAGGCTTCCAGCTTCCAGCTTCGATGGCGGACGCTTCCCGTCGACCGTCGCAGCGACGGCCATACGCACACACACCCACTGCCGGCGGAAGGGGAGAAGCACCCGCACATCCCTCCTCCTCATCTTGATGGCCTGTCCAATTCGATTTTCGCCGATTGGGATTTTTGCGATTTGGGATTTGGCTGTCTCAGATGGCATCGCGTAGGCAGTACGAGACACGAGTGGCAGGCGGCTCCCCGGGGGTCCAGTGTCCAGTGCCAGTGCCAGTGCCCTTTCGAGCGCATCCAACTGATCGACATTTCGTTCGGCCATGCCCTCGGCCACATCCGCTGCCGGCTGTGCAGATACCAGATACCCCCCCTCCACGATCACGATGCTCCGCAGCGATACACATGCAATCGAACTGCATCCTAGGCCATTATCATATCGCGATTCGCTGCTGTCTCTTGCAGAACAAACAGAATCCGCGGCCGCGTCTCGTGCAGCCTGCTGAGGCAAGATGTGCCTGTCTGCTTACCAGAGCACAGATGCCATCTTGACAGCAGCCGCGGAGCAGCGAGCCCATTACATGAGCGAGTGCATTGCCATTGAGTCTTTTTTTTCGAACAAGGGGAACAAAGAGCTAGAGAAGCCGGGGTTCCCAAACGCAAGCGCACATGGAGAGATAGATGTGACGATGGGAGGGATCGCAGCTTAGCAAAAAGCTTCGAGGATACTCCGGCGCTGCTGTGGAGCCCATTTTGTCCGTTCCGCGCAAGAGTCTGAAGAAAGTTCTCTTTTCCTTCTGACCATCCGTCGGTACATATCAAAGCGCAATCGGCACTAGGGAGTCAGCCACGTAGGTAGTTGAACCCGTGTATCGTGGATTGCGTGCAGCACACCCCTCGTCATAGGAATTTCTAGACGACGCGAGCGTCGCCGCTCTGGGTTCATGAAAGCCATTCGGTCGCACCAGAAGAGCCGGATATGGGGATATGCAAGTTGACATGCGATTGGCCAGACAAGGCTACGGTGCACAGGACGATGAATCATTCATGGAGGGGCTGGCGACACAGGAATCTGCGAGGCCTGAAATGAGATTGGAGCCCATGTTGGTGAGAAGGACGGAAGGCTGGGGACGGAGTTTAGCGCGAGGAAGCCAGACAGACAGGGAGAGCCAAGTTTGCCCCGGTGAATTCTGGACGGGGGAGAGGGACGCGAGATTTGGCGGAAGCGACCCAGTTGGCAACCTGCCAGAGGAGATGGGCCCGAGCGAAGGGCAGGGTCCCGTGAGAAGGCTGCGAACGACGAGGGTCCACCCCGGAAGTCGATCGTCCAATGGGAGGGAGATTGCGCGGGGCTGGCTGGCGGCTGGAGGCCTGTGCTCGCTCCTGCCGCATCCAGCCTGTGGCCTCGTCCACCAGCAGCAGCAATGTGCGTATCTGCGGCGCGTCCTGTGCGTCCAGAATCCCAGATCTGCGGACTGGGGGCGAGAGAGATCCCATTCTGAGATGCCGGATTGCCGACTGCAGAGCTGCACTGGCAGCAGGCCTCGGAGACTCGCGTGTGGGCACGCGTACAGGGAGCTGTCTCCGCGACAAGCCCCGAGAGCGTTCCCAGCGCGCGGACTGGCCAGGGCTAATGATAACTCTGCGAATGAATGGTTGGGTTACGGCAGCGAGCGCGTGCGGGGGGTGGCCCCGTCGTCGGTGTCTGTGTGTGTGCTGGCGTTGGGCCGCGGTGAACGCGCGAGGGTGATTGGGTGCACTGGTAGCTACTAGTACTGGCACAGTGGCAGCGGAGAGTCGAGATGAACGGGGGAGTTCCGGGCGGCAGAGGGATCGGCAGGCGAGACGCCGGAGGATTGAGAGGGAGGGAGACCGAGGAGGAGAAAGAACGGAGTTGGAGGAGAGGACGAGGAGAGACGAGCGCGGTCGGTCATCGATGTTCGATCAGAGGGCCCGCAGAGTGATGGAGATTGCAAACATTCAGATGGAAGGAGGGCGTCTGGTGGCAGTTGGCATGTTGTATGGACATCTTCTGTTCTGGAATACCCCCCTCCAGCATCCCATTTCAAAGCACATGCTCTCTCGCTGATACACCTCCAGCCGCGCGCAGGCGGCACAGTGGCGTACAGTAGCTCTGTCGCGCATTTACGTAGGATCTGAATGGGGAGCACAGGCGATGCTGTCTGGATCACAGTGTCGTACATGATTGCATCTGCACAATGCTGCACAGAGGCGCAGACGAACTGGGGGGCACAACGGGGAGATGGAATGACGACAGGTGAGAGTATCAGAATGATCACGAACAGGACATCAGGACAGAGCCTCGTCTGGACGGGAGAGGACATGGGAGGGGGAGGGAAATGGAAACAGATGGGGATGAAGCTGGAAGCGGAAGTGGACCGAGTTGAGTAGGATGAGGGCGAGTATGGAGTGGCAGACACCGGATTGGAACGCGATGGCGGACCGCGGGCGACAGAGCGAGAAAAGGTTGTTGTACGGGTTGGATGTTGCTCTGGCAAGGCGAGAGAGAGAAATGCAGACATAGCGCAGTAGGAAAGAGCCGAGGACGCGATAGGTGGATGACCGGTCGATCTGCTGTCCAGATGGAAGGACCCCGGAGTCGGCCACTGTGCAAGGCAGGCAGGGCCCGAGGGAGTGGTAACGGGTGATGTGATGACGCGCGACACGAAATCCCAAAATCACAAATGCAATCTGGGGTGCGTTCAGACTCCGCCGCCGGCTGTCCGTGGTCGCGAGTTGCTGGTGTTGGTGGGCTGCTGGGGGGTGAACAGCGGGGTCAACGACGGGGACAAGAGTGCAGCAGTGGTGGCAGCCAGCCCAGCCGCGGCAAGAACGACCAGAAGAGGAAAGGGGGGAATGGAGGAGCGGAGGGTTCGGATGGGGGCGTGTGATGGGTTGAGATTACGTTTGGGACCGCGTCGAGGGAGAGCGCAGGGGAGGAGAGCCCCGGTCTACAGATCTAAGTCCACCGCGTCCTCCATTTCTCTGTCTCTGTCTCTCCTCCTCCTCACTCTCGCTCCTTTGCCTCTCCCCCGACCCTTTATATTCGGACCGTCAATTCGCTTCCTCATCTCCCGCGACCGTGTCCTCTCCCAGTTCCTTCCCCGCCCTCCTCGTCTACACGCTCCAAGCTTCTCCTGTCCATTCCCTTCCTCTCCCGCCTCGTGCCCGTCTTCTCGTCTTCGTCGCGTCCATCCTCCATCTCTTCTCCTCTTCTGCCCACACCACCATGGCAGACCTCTACCCGACCTACGGTCGCCAGTACCAACGCCAAGACTCTACGTCTGGCCCGTCCTACCATCTCCAGAGCTCGTCTTCCAACGTCGTCTACCCCCCGCAACTCATCACCTCCCAAACCGCCCTCTCCGACGACCAGCCCAGTCCGTCTCATGATGCGTCTTCACAATCCCCATCGTCCGCTTCGCCCAAGCAGGAGTCGCCCACCGCACCCAAGTCCGCAGATGGTCTTCCACAGCAACCTGCCAAACCGCAGGCGACGTTCCTCACCAAGCTCTACGCGTGAGTGTCTCGTTCAAACGCTCGGTATTTGCACCACTGACGCCCTTGCGCCGGACGTGCAGACTGCTCGAACGACCCGAGAACCAGCACATGATACGTTGGGATCCAGCGGGAGAGCATATTATCGTCGAACGACCAGAGCAGCTTGCGCTTCACGTCCTCCCAAGTGTCTACAGGCAGTCGCGCTTCGCGAGCTTCTCTCGGCAACTAAATGTACGCCGCGCTTATGCTTCTGCCTCTGCTCTGTCCACTCACCCATTCCTGTGTCGTCTTCTCCCGCGCACACACCGCTTCTCCTTCTCTAGATCTATGGCTTTATGCGCAAAGTCAATCTGCGAAATGTGGATCCTGCCATTGATGATCCCGACGCGAGCACTTGGTGTAAGTCCCACTAGCGCCCATACCGCATACATGCCGCTTACAGCTCCCTCTCCGTAGCCCATCCGACGTTGAACCGCCATTCTCCACCCGAAGTCGTCGCCAACTTCAAGCGACGCGTCCCTCCTCGTCTTCCCAAGCCTCGCAAGCGCGATTCAGCCGATACCAACAATATGCAAGCACCGCGTTCCGCCGTCGGGATGGCCCCAGTGCCACTTATTCCTGCAGGCTCGTCCTCTCCTCCGAAGCGAGGGAGGGGCTTTTCTGCGCCAGGATCCTTTACGCCTCTTCCTCAGTCCTCGGCACCAGGGTGGAACACGAGTTATCCTCGCTCCCTGCCGCCTCTCACAGTACCCACCGACTCTCCCATGTCCTCTAATATGTATTCTCATTCGCCGCATACCCTTCACCCGATTACCCCATCCGAAGATACCCCATCGTCCGCCGCATTCAGCCCCGTTTCTTACTCCAATTCTCGGGACATGATGCTTCCATCACCGAGCTCTCAATACTCTTACAGCGGTCATGACAACTGGTCCTTCTCGTCTCCGAGCGGGGCTGGGAGCCATTCCAATGGCAGTTTGTCGAGTTTGTTGAACCCCAGCAGCAGCTATTCCACTAGCTCCAGGGGGACGACGACCGCTCTCAACACCTATCCGTCTTATTCTTCCGTGCACATGCGCACGAACCACCACAACGGCAGCACGACGTCTCTCGATCCGGATAGCAGACCAGCTACTGGGTACTCTGTGTCGTCGATGTCTTCTCTACCGACGCCGTACGAAGAGACGGCGGCTCATCACTTTGGGCATCATGATTATTCCCGCCCAGGTTCGAGCCACCACCCTTCCGCAGGGCGTCCGATCACCCCCACCTCACGACCAACTTCGTCGAAATCTTCTTACCCTGGACCCAACTCACTCAGCATTCGTCGTGACCGTCGACACAGCCACGCCATGTCGCCGTATCCTTCTCCGTACGGTGACCATCCCCCTCTGTCTGCAAATTCGGAGCGGCCGTCTTCTTCACCTCAACCACCGTCGGACGAGCACGCGGTAGGAGGGAATGGAAACATCCCGCGGGTGCGGAGCATGATTCAGTTGCCTTCCGTTGACCCATACGGATTTAACCCTGCCCATGCAGACTTCGCATTTCATCCGGTAGACGACGGTCGTCACGCCGGGCATGGGAGCGGCGGTGCCCAGAACGGGAGCGGGGCGATGTACGGGAACATGTCGAACAACCGGAGCATTCGGCCGTCCACGTCTGCGTCGAGCTTGTCGACGAGCAGTTCGGCTGCGAACACGCCTGGCGTGGATGGGTACGGGCCCAGCCCGGCGGAGAGTGCGGATATCAATCGATGTGAGTGAGTTGACAATCTCTTTGTTGTTGTACGCTGTGGCTGTCATGCTTCTCACATCTTTTCTGCGTTCGAATGATATGCTGATGTTTACCTTTTTGTTCTATAGTCTCTCCGGACTACGGCTTCGTTCCCATGAATGAGCACATTCCGCACTACCAAAAGACCGAGCTGCATTAGTGCGCTGGGACGAAGTGTTCGTCCCCGGCCACCGTTGCATGCGCATACTTCCGACCTGCCCCCCGTCTCCGTCCTCGTCCTCGCTATAGACTCCGCCTGCTCTATGCCTACCGACTCTCTCCGATTCGCTCGCTGCTCTCCGCATATCAGTAGACGTGGATGCGATTCTTGTGGAACGTTACAAGTGAGAACCCTGGTTTGTGGTCAGCTGGATCAACGCAGACGCACCCATTTCCCTCGCTCTACTTGGGGCGCATGTGTTTCGGGCGTTCGTTCATCCCAGTCCAGACAGGAGCTCTCCCTCGTCATCTTTTCCCATCATTTGCACCCGCATGGCTCCCAGTCCCTCCGTCGCAGTCTTCCTTGTGTTTTGTCGTTGTTCTATGTGGATTTTGCCTTTTTCTTTTCATGTGCCATGCACCTACTCTTTTTCGCAGCCCTCGCTTTCCTATGTTTTCCGTTTAGACTACCCTCCCCTTTTCGTTGTCGCATGTCGTGATTCATTCCTGCAGTTTTCCTTTCGTCGCTGTTTACATACGCCCCCTTTCCGCCCCGTCGTCCACCTACCAACCATTTTTCGAGTCTCACTTGTCATGACCTTGGACAGTCCCGCTCTCGCATAACGTACCAATCCATCCGCTATTCTTTTCGTCGTCTCGTCATCATCATCTGCCACCTCGTCGTCGTCGTTCCGTCCATCACCTGTCTCTACGCTGTACCTACTACGTTTTTTCTGTCTCTCCTCGTCTAGCATACATCGTTGGTCTCTCCGTTTCCCTCTTAATTGCGCTGGTTTCAACCGTACACGTACCCTCCCGCTCTCATCCCCGCCACCGCAATCTCTCCCTCGTCGTCCCTACCCTAGCTCCGCCGTCGCGTCGTAAATTCCGAATCCTAAAGCACACCTGTCTTTGTAGATCACATTTCTTCCTGTTCAGTGTTCCCGTATCGGCATTGATACATATAGATACCCGACGTCGTTCGCGTTCGCACGATCTTACTTGTTCGTTGGATCTTACTTGTTCGTTGGAGCGATTGCCCCGGAGGTATTCAATAATTCGAAATAGGTCCGCTTGGCACTTAGGAGGGGCTCGGAGAGACCCCAGGCTCGGCGTCTGCTAGGAAGCCCAAAGAGGAAGGTAACCGACCGACCGGCGCTTGTGCGGTCACTCTCAGCGAAATCCTGGCCCGCTGCTCGTCCTCACGCACGCATTCCGGCTGTGCTCATCGTCTCGTTCCCCTTCTGTGGCCGTCTCCTCCTCGTGCCTTCGAGGTTTCTTTACGACGCCAGCACGCGCAGGGCCCACGCCTCGCGCACGGGGTCTATCGGGCTATCACGTTCCTCCACCCCCCTCTCTCACTCTTTGTCGCGCGGTGCGGTGCAACTTAGAGACTTGCACGACGCGCGCGTGTTCCGGGAAGGGTGTTACAGAACACACACAGAACACTTGGCTTTCCGTCGTTAGATAGAGATGGATCAGACAGGATTAGAGCGGTTGATCAACCAGTGCAGGTCGAATGGTGCGTTTCTATGCAGTGTCATCCTTTCCTGTGCTCACCGATCCCGCCGACGCGTCTGTGTTGCTAGATGTGGACGCGAAAGTCGACGCGGTGACGAAATTGCAGGCTGAATTCGAGGCTGGAGTCGAGGTGCGGCTCTATCACGCCTTCGTGTGTGTATGTGTATTCACTGAATGTCCGGTACACTGTATAGATTCCCGACCCCGACGCCCTGATCACGGTCCTGAAGACCTGCCTGCGCACCGCGAACCAGCACCTCACCACCGCGACCCTCTCCGCCTTCCCGCCCCTCCTCCCCTTACTCATCTCGCGCCCCACCACCACCACTGGTGGCGGCGGCCTCTCCCCGGCCGCGTCGACGTCGTCCATCCAGTCCTCCATCGTCGACGTGCACACGCTGCGCCAAGTCCTCACGGCGCTCCTGCCTTCGGGCGGCGTCATCGATCGTCTGGGAGACGGCAGGGAGAAAGCGAGGGAGAGGGCAAGGGAGACGTTGGTTATTCTTGGGGGGTTGGCGTTCAGGGCTGGGGGAGGGAGTAGTGTGCTGGGGAAGGGAGGCAAGGGGCCGGAGACGCCGTTGATGATCTTGGAACGGTTTTTGAGGGAGGTTGGGTTGGCGAGTAAGGTGTGGAGGGTCCGTGAACAGGTGCGCCGGCGTACGTTTCACTGTGTTACAAGTGTTGTATGCTGACGGCCTTTTTGCATGTTCCTCGTACCCTTTCGTGGCGCTGTAGACGATCCTGACTCTCGTGCATATACGACGCGTACACCACTTGTTCCCCATCCGACCTTACCTGACGCAACTCGTAGAGGCTCTTGAGGATTCCGATGCCACGGTCCGTGGGACGGCTCAGACTTCTATCGTGGAGCTGTTCACGGGTCCAGCGGTATCGGACGCTGCGCGGGCTGATCTCAAGAAGGAGATGACCAAGAAGGGCGTACGGAAGGGCATCGTCGAGAGCGTGCTCGCGAAAGTGCTCGGGGGTGCCACCACGCCGCACACGGGCAGCGACGCGGGCTCGGAGAACGGCGACGCGACGGAACGCGAGAAGGTGCCGCCGAGCATCGCGTTGATGAACAAGAGGCCCGGTCCGACCGTCGTGGCGGGTCAATCGAAGACGAACTCGATGGCGAGCAGCAGAGGCGAACCCTCTAGACCTGCCAGTCGTGCTGCGTTGGCTTCTCCCGTTCTAGACGCTGCAACAGGCGGCACCATGGATGTCAAAGCGGTTTATGTGAGTACACTGTTTACACTCGTAACCCCATCATCCTCTCCTGGGGAGCGGATATACCGGTGTTCTAACTTGGCTCCTGACAGATCGCGTCTAGTCGCGATTTGGAGAACGAATTTGCGTCGATGTTGAAGCCCTTTGAGGTAAGCAGTCGTTTAGGCGGATGGCGGATTGATGTCGTGCCTGACCGCCGCTTGTGGTGTCCTGTGGATCCCCGGTGGCTAGTTTTGCTGATGGATGTGTGTCCATGTTGTAGGGCAAGGAAACCGAACACAACTGGGCCGCGCGAGAGCAGGCGATTCTCCGTGTGCGCGGCATGCTCAAGGGCGAGGTCCATGAGCGGTTCACGGAGACGTTCCTTCTCGGACTCAAGCAGGGCTTCATTGACGCGTCGATCAAGACGGTAAGTACACAGCTACGCGACGTTTGCGATTTGTTTGTCCCTCCCGCTCATATAACGTCATATCCAGTTGATGAGCTTGCGGACGACTGTGGCGGCAAATACGTGCTCCCTTGTCGCAGAACTTGCTACCGCTCTGGGAGCAAATCTCGAACAGTTCTGCGACACGTTATACCACAATCTCCTGAAAATGGCCAGCCTGACCAAAAAGATCATCGCACAACAGTCTCAGGCAACAGTGGGTATAATCATCTCGAACACCTCCGGCCAGCCGCGGTTACTGTTACCTATACTATGGAACACGCTTCAAGATAAGGCCAACCAGACGCGCGTCTATGCGATGGGACACGTAAAGTCTTTCCTGGAAACTCATGCAGCTAGGTCGAAGCAGTCCATCGAGTCTGTTGGAGGCGTTGAGTTTCTGGAGAAAGCTATCAAGAAAGGTCTCACTGATCCCAATCCGAGTGTGAAGGAACAGGCGCGCCAATGCTTCTGGATATTCCATGCCGTATGGAGGGAACGGGCCCGCATTATCTTCGACGCATTGGATAATCTTTCCAAAAAGCAGTTGGAGAAGGTCTGTCCCGATCCTGGTGCTATACACACTGCCCCACCCGCTACTCCTCCGGCGAAGAAGAGCAGTGTCGCAGCCGCTATTGCTGCCAGTCGTGCCAAGGCGAAAGCCATTGCCACCGCGCCGCCGACCCTTCGACATCAGGCAACTTCAGCGGCCCGGACGACATCACCTCCCACCAAACGCGCCGCGTCGCCGTCATTGTCGACTAGTAGCTCGCTCGGACATGGGCCGCGTGCTACGTCTCCTATCTCCCGCGTGGCTTCATCTTCATCTCCTCCCAGAGCCAGGATAGTCTCAGGTGGTGGCCTCGCCCGATCCACCAGTTCTGGCTTCGTTCCGAGCAGGGATTCGTCGTCTTCCAGAAATAAAGCACCTGCTTCTCCCCCGTCCCCCACACCCAATTCGTCCATGCAGAGACGTGTTTCATCTCCGCTCGTCACGACACCTACACCTTTATCGAGCTCGACGCTCAAGCGTGCAGTTGAAACCGCGCTTCCTGCCTCGCCTCCGGGTTACTCTTCTACGTTGCATGCCTCCCCAACGCCACGTCCAGCGAGAGCAGCAACGGTGCCGGATTTCCACCGCGAATCCATTAATATCACAGGGTTTAATGCATCAGATGAAGAATCACTGCTTCTCGCCTCAAACATCCCCATACCAGAAGACGATGGCTCGGACATGGACATGGATAACGACGAATCAGTCAACCTCATTTCGTTTTCCACACCGTATGAACGGTACCATCCAGGCTCTGCTGCTTCGTTCTCTCCCCGGTCAAGCAGCTCGAGACCGGCACATTCGAACGCGCTTTCAACGGCAACAAGCTCGTCCCCTACTGGGATTCTTCCACAACCGATCGTTGAGGACGCCATGCGAGCCCGCGCCGAGCAAGCGGAAAGTGCGGCTGAGCGCCTTCTGGAACTCGTCGAACCCGAAGAGGAGGGTACCCCACACTCGTCCTTGCCCGCTTCACTCTTGCTTGGAAGCGCACAGTCAACTCCTAAACTGAAATCCAAAGCCTCCGCTGCTCATCCGTCGCGAACCGCCTCGGCTATGCTTAGGACCCCCGTCAGCAAGGGTGACGCTGCAGCTGCAATCTTTCGGAAGGCCGCTTTGTTCCAGGACAGTCCAGCTCCGCGCAACGGCGGCTCAACTCCTTCTGTGTTTGACATGATTGATACTAGGACGATTCATAGTGATTGGTGGGCCAAGCGGATATCTCGTAGGTGTCTCCGGTACCTATACACTCGGTTGATGGTCACCTGTGTTTCTGACCTATTTTTGCGTTTGAATACAGTCATGAATCAGACGGTGTCTCAAGTGACGGCAGAACCCTCGGATCGCCGGACAGAACTGAATACCTGCGTTTCCACCCTTGAGAAAGGGCTCGCTGATGTGCAGGTGCTCAAAAAGTTGGCATTCTTGTGCAAGGCAAACCCTGTCAACGAGCCCATCTCACCGATCAGTCCGGAATTATCCGATCCCTCCAGTCCATCTCCTCTCTTTGGTCAACTCTCTTCATCTGATCTGGTGCTCAAATCGGACTTGTGGACCCAGGAAAAAGCTTTTGACCGTTTGTTCAATGGTCTGATCAAATTCCTGGACACGACCAAGGTGCGTGCGGTTTGCTTACGCTTGTATCACCGGTCACTCAACCGATCGCCCTTGCATTTTCGTCGTGAATATCAGAACGCAGCCGATATTGAATATGCGCTGATTGTGCTTTGGGAGATGCTCGAGAACCAGGCACTGTTCCTTGAAGGTCGAGAAGCTGATATTTTTGCTGTGCTCCTTCGAATCAGGTACTGCGGGCTGACTTCCGTGAGTCTTTTGGTTGCTGCGTTCTCTCTCGCTACTCTGTGAAGATCGTACATACTGACGATGTACAATTGCCTCCGTACCAGGTATTGCAAGCGACGATCACCTTCAGAGACGCGCTCACAGACCGCATCGAGCCTGTGTACGGACTTACCACCATGCACGCCACCGTGCGTGTCTTCCGAGATTCTCCCATCCCGCCTGGATCGAACACGGAGATAAAGGACGGTAGCTATGCGTTCGGTTTGATTGCGCTAGGGAAGTTTATGTTACGCTTGCCGGCCGAAGTGTTAGAAGATGAGCTCCCTCGTCTGAGAGCAACGCTCATTGCTGTAAGTGCACGTCACCGTTGACGCGTCTCACGCGTTCCCATTGAGCGGGTATCTGATCTCGCGCATACATAGGCCCTCACCAACAACTCTAACGAATCCTCCACCGTCGTACGGGAAGCCGCGGCGGCGTCTATTATTGCTGCGCAACTCGTCATTCAAGACGAAACCCATGTCTTCACCCTCTTAGATGGCCTCCCAGAGGACAAGAAAAATCTGCTGGCGTATCTGTTCGACAAGCATCACACGCGAGTCACGAACGGGCCTCTGGGCCAGTCAGGAATCGACAAGCTTGGCAGAGAGATTTTGCGCTTAGACAGTAGAACAAGCACCCCACCACGATCGTTGCAGTCTCCCATAGTCCTGTCATAATTTTCATTCTTCTGTTAGCTTCTCCCGCACATTACAGATTTCTTTATGTACTGATATGTTTTTCGTCATTCAAGCATCCCTGGATACCACTTATTCGCTGTCTGCATTTGCTATGCTCTTCTATCCTGACTCTAAAAGCAACTCTTCCATATCTTACTTGACATAGTATTCGTGCTTGAAGTCGTCTCCGTACATGCCCGATTAGCAGAGGAACTAATACGATTGCCGTCGTGCAATACTTATACCCTTGTACTACGAGAGGCACATGCTGACCTGACATTTGCTGAGGCTGCGACCGGATAACTCGATTGACATGATGGAGTCAATGGATGGAGTCAATGAATTGAGTCTTGCTCGTCTTTGTGCGATAGGATACAACTGAAGGACTGATGCGATAGCAAAGGTAGCAGAAAATGTGCATTACTAGGCGACTAATGTGAGATAGTGTTCTAAAGCAGGGTATACATTGCACTCACATTAACAGGATATAGGTGATAGATCTACAGTGCAGAAGTCCAGAACAGTGAGAAGACAGCTATCGCGGTATTCGAGGGGGAACACTGGGGGTGAAAAAGCTTCCTTCGTGTATGTCTCGAGGAGACTTGTTTGTCCGTGGCATTTTCAATGCTGCCTCTTTCGACGCGCTAACCCCATCCTCCGGCAACTTGTTCGAACGGAAGTTGACCATACGCAACCACGTTGAAGGTTGTACCACCTCACGTCGAGCTGAATGTCGCATCCAGATTGACTTCTTCGTCCATACACGACGACCCAGCCGCTCCTTGACCCGCTGCGTCGTCCGTCCCAGCACATCCTCCACGTGTTGCTCGAACTCCACCAGGACCTCCAGGTCTCGCTTGAGCAGCGATAGGTGCAGGTCGACGTTGAAGGGCTTCCTAGGTTGTTCAGATGGGAGCACCTGAGAGTCTAAGTTGACGTCAAACCAAGGCTGCTTCGGCATCTTCGCAAGTCGCTTGGGAGACTTCGACGACGCAGAGGTAGATGCGATTGGCTCCGAAGCCGCGTCCTCGACAGAGTTTTCGACCTCGACCCGTACCGGTGACGACTGAGGATCGTTCGCCCATTTCGCCTGAAGTCGAGTGTAGAACTTGATATCACCTCGCTTCCGACGAACTACCCTCTTGGTCTGAGCATGCACCCAACGCAACAGCTCCGTCCTCTGATATCGATTGGCCAAAGAGAAGACCGATAGTATCATCCTGCGGTTGACACCAAATCTCGGAGCCAAAACTTGTTCTGGTAGTAAATGGAGGCAATCATGACGAAGCTGCTTGTCCACTTGCCGGTCAAGAGCCAACGCTTGCACGAGATAATGTCGCGCAAATACATGACTACCAGCCAGCGAGACGGATCGGAGAAGGGCTTCGTATGTGAAAGTATTAGGTTGAGCGTATGGGAGAGGGAAGGATGCGACTGCAGGGCTGTTGACACCAAAATCATCGTCTTCGTCGTCCTCAAAGGACGACGAGGGGACAGATGCATGGCGCGAAGGAAGAGGAGTAGTGAGAACCTCGAACGCCTGGACGAGTTTGGATACGTCCCCCAATCTTCCGAGGACTACGATAGTGGTGTTCAAGGCGGAGGAAGAGAATGGAAGGGGTTTGCTCAAGCCTGCGGGATTGTGGATGCGCTCAGTTGAATCACCTTGCCAAAATTCTAATGGCGGACGATCCGGGTACGAGAGGTCGACGGCGTAAATCACCTTGAGCATGTTCTCGAGGGTTTCCATGCTCATTGTGGTGGTTAGGATCCGGTAAATGAGATCCGTGGTAGCAGCAGTGAAGGGTACTCCTTGTGCATGCATCTGACGGACAAGGTCGTTACAGATGATGACGGCTTCGTTGCGCAGCTTTTCACGGAGATTCCGTCCAGCGGGAAGGGATAGTCGATGGCACAGAGCTTGCATGCATAGACCGTAGCTTTTCGACGATGGCTGCAATCCTACATGCGCGAATTCCCGCAACACCCTCACCGCCCCATAGTGATACCCTACGGCAGCGAACTGCTGCAGGATATAATTGTAGTCCTCCAAATCCGGCGTATGACCCGCCTCCCGCATGTTTTGGACTACGGCCTTGAACCGAGCTTCATGCTCGTGAGGCGCGTAAGGACTGCCCCCAGCCAGGAATCGCTGGTTGAATTCCACACGCGCAGCTTCGGGACTTGCTGAGCATGCCCGCAGGACTTTTTGATGGGTTTCCAGAGGAATGTTGTATAGGCCAACGAAGTTAATGAGTTCGACGTAGTAAGCCCAAGTGCGGGAGGGGTTGGGAGGGTTGTGCCGCATGGTCATTTCCAGATCCTGGTACTTCTGCTCCACCGCTCTTTGTCTGTAGTCGACTACATGAGACGTCGAGGAATGTGGTGCATCCTGAACGGGGAGCGCGAACGCGAGTCGACGAGGAGGACCAGCGTGAAGAGCCCGCGTGACACTTGCAGATACAACGGGGCTAGCTTTGGCCAGACGAAGACGTTTGGCACATCTTGCACCAGCGATCATAGAACCCTCGGGCTACCTGAGACTGTGTGCCGTCGTGTCGGGTGATGAGGAATGTCGCAATAAGGTGGACCGGACGATGAGCGGAGCGGAATTCACGATGAGCTGGACATATGCAATAGGCGCTCATTGAGCTCATCCAACAAAATTTGCGCGCCCGTACAAGCGCTGCTGCCTTTTCTGGAAGGAGATTCTCCATTTTTGCTCATCGCGTCGGGATTCGGGCATACCAAACGCTTTCCATTCCGTCTATACGATAGACGTGACTATTCCTTACAATTAAACCATTCACGTCTGACTACATACTGCGTTCATTTCCTACGATTCTAGCTTCACAACCTCTTCCACACGATCATTCTCTCCCTTCCCACATGATGTTCCGCGCTCTTCTCTGGGATCTGGTCGAAGACTTTCTCCCATTGCGACTGCGGTTGCAGGACCTCTACGTAGTGCTCTGGTCTCACAAAGAATGGAGGACCTGTTTCCACGGGTGGATCGATGGGGAATACCAGCGTGACCAGGTATCCGCCCTTCTTGACGAGGTCATCCATGCGCTGACCCCACTTTGGCCTGTGTTCAGGGCGAATGGCGACAAAGAATCTGCAAGAGCCAGCGAGCATGAGCCAATAGCGCATGGACACAAAGATGGACGCATACGTGTAGTCGTACACCAGATCAAATCCTTGGCCGTCGCCGAGGGATCCTTCGAAGAAATCGTCGACTACGATCTTGACTTTGTCGCTCACGTTGGACGGGGTGTTAGCCTTCACGAATCTGTGATAAACTGCGCTCAGTCGTCTTTCGTTGCAGCAGAGGATGACAACTTACTCATTGGCGGCGACAACAGCAGTATCAGAGATATCCACCGCCAACACGTTCAATCCTAGAGCGGACGCGAGATACGATGCATCGTACCCCTGTCGGATGTCAACAACGCTACAATCCAAACAAATTTGGGCGACCTACGCGACCGCAGCCTGGAATGAGTGCGTTTCCTGAGGTAGGCAAAGGCACTGCTTTCGATTCTACCAGCCATTTGAGAGCTGGCTGTGTAGAACCGGCATCCCAGGGAATGATATCAGTGCGCCTACGGCGTGTATAATTGTCGAATGAGCATCGATCATCGTGTTGGGCGTAGACGGACGGATGACTTACCAGGCCTCATCCCATCCACCATTGTGATCCTTCGCAACCAATCCGCGAAGTTTGGTGAATTCTTCAGCCGACATTGTAGTTGGATGAGCCTATGATGGCGAGTGATGTTAAGCAGGAGTGCCGCTGTCTATCCACTTGGTCGTTGAGTTGATTCTTATAGCACTAGTACTGGCCGCCGTGGAGAGACTCCGCGGCTGATCGAGGAATCCATTTGCTTAGTACGTCCTGTAAGTCGTCACGTTGGCCAACTACATCCCAACGATGCTCGACTAATGCAGTGCAAATGAAAGTCACTGTGCCTGCACGTCATGATCAAGACGCTGTATGACCGACGGTCGAAGGCCAGAATGCCGACCTGAGATTGAGAGGATCGCGGTTAGCCCAGACATCACGGTTAAGCTTAGAGTGAAAGCTCAGGATGAGGTTCGTACCGACAGACGCAAACAAAAGTGTCCACAACCTTGGAGAAATGCTAGATGTACCGCGAGCAATGGGATCCCAGTCTTCACATTCAAGCGCACAGTTAGCAGCTTGCAGTGCTCCCTATATCGTGTGCGTGCACGGTGGAGTGGAACAAAAGCAGACCCAATTGTGGCCTGTATATAGGTAGGGAATTGTGTATTCTGTTCTCGATGCCAACGTAAGATGCATAACACGTCAGTGGAAGAGATTCATCTGTACGGCGCGTACTTGACTCTCCTATATGTCATCACTTGACACAACTGAAAGCTGCAGAAGAAGCTTCAACTTCCAACACCTCGAATGATGATCGCTCTTTGTTCGAGACCAGCCCTCAAACCAAGGATGGGATGTCCAGCTATGGATGGAGGACCAGATTTCCTCTTCTCGGAACGGCGAATCGCAATCTGGGGTAGTAGACAATGCGAGACGCGGAATACGATTCGGAGGTGAAGGCCTGGGTCACCAGGGATGGTTCACGGACAGCTGTGGCCCACTAAGAGTGCTCCTGTGCTCCTCATATGGTTTATCTGACAACCGTGAGTCTCAGCGCGCGTTCCAGCAAGATCTCACCTGAGACCGAGGCGATGATGCAGAACCCAGGCTCAAACGCCACAAAGGTGGGCATTTCCATACTTTGACTGTCCATTTCCGGATTCTTCTGCGTGGCTACCATGGAATGCGGGATGGGACAGCCATGGTGTAAAGTGACTGATGCCAGAGCTGACTGGGGTCCTCGCGGACGTCTGATGTTCTACGCCGTGGGTGTGGAAGCACAGTTCACCGTTCATCGGCGGAAGTATTTGGCTACAACTCGTCCAAGTGAACCCGTATCGTTCAAAACAACGACAGATCCTGCATGAACATATCTTTTGTTAGACGTGTGGGCCCGCGTGCAATGGTGATCATCAGACTTGTTTACTCACCAATACTGCTGTTACAACGCGTTCATCGTTGTGGTAAGTTTGATGAACCCTGCATTTCAATCCAAAATCAAGTTGCACCCCTCATTGGCCGCTGAATGGACTACAGTCGTGAGGAGTAAAGCATTTATCGGAAGAGAACCATCAGACCACAATGCGCTGACTATTGCCGACCATTACTTTTCCGCGTTGTGCTTGTGAGAGCCGTGGAAAAGAGGCGGTACATGCTGGCTTATCGTGTCATGAATCAGAACACGGAGCTGCACTTTGCAGGGTACTTCAACTGTTGGTCAGCAGCAGCTGGTTAACTTTGCAGGACCGTAAGACCAATCGTGAGGAACCTAGTTTCCGAGCAGCTTATCAGGGCACATCCAGAAGATCAATTTACTGGAACGGATCACTTACTTCGAATGCTGCAGAGAACCTGAGGGATGTCTTGTATGTTTAAGCTTTCCGCCGTCTATGATGAGGAATCGACCAGCCGAGAAGTGTCGCGTTTGTGAATTTGATCCACGAATATGGTAGCGACAAGTTGCGAGACAGTCCTCGAGAATATACCCCATTCAGAAGACCATTCAGTAATTGCGTAACGTCGATCGTTGGTTGGCTGGTGGTGCGCGTCCCGCGGAATCTATCTCGTGTATATAGCATGCGTCTATGAAAAGTGTGGAGTCAGTCGAAGCATAGCCCGCGTAAAATTCGGAGGATGTTGGAGGGGGTAGCACGCATGTAGACATGCGGATGTGGATGTCGGCATTAGCCATGGATTAAGATAGACGAGGATACAGCCTAGATGTTGGGTATAGTGGCATATACAGAGACGTGCGAGAAATAGCGGCAATCTTGTGGACCACCAGTGTCATACTGTTCGAATGGCGAACGCGACACATATGCAGATGAGAGATTCCTAAAGAACGACGACTTATGTCAAGCTTTCAAGCGGGTAAGATTTCTCGATACTCACGTTGTGGAATACCTCCTGTGCTACCGCATCTGAATCCTCCCAATGACAACACATATCCGCCCTACGACACGAGGTCCAAAATTATCTTCTTCGAAGTCCCGCAGAATGACAGGCTGGGAACATACCTTCCACCCTGTCCCAAATTCTCATTGATCTGAGTCATGACGATGTATTTGCTGATCGAAGATCAGACTGAGGATTCTGTAGTTGGCCTATAGGATTATAGTCCACTCACAATCCTCTAGGTTGTATCTCTGTACGAGAGTCAATGCTATTAGCCGCACGCGATCGAGAGGAGGCGGCGAGCATACCTAACATCCGTTCCTTTACGCGTTCGCCGATCTCCTTCATCCACGCCTTCACACGTTCCCGCTCGCGAGGGTCTGGCCATGTCGCATTTTGCAGTGTCGTCTGGAGGAGTTTCTTGACATAAGCGCGGAGGAGGTCTGTGTCGAAGGTCGGTCTTGGAGACGGTGCAGACGACCGAGGCGTTGGTGGTGAGCGCAGGCCGGATGGCATGGTGAGCGACATGCAAGCGAGATGGCGACGACGGAGAGACCTCAACGATGGCGGGAGCTTGCCAGAGGAAGCATGAATGGAGTGCCCAGAGAGGCTGCCTCGGCGACTCTTCGCGCGCTGCTCTCTGCACTCCCCGCACTGTCACGTGTTTTGTCCCTGCCACGCGACGCTGGTATCTCGGAAATGTCGAGAGGCAGAGACGCGCCCTCTGCTCAGCCCTGACCGGTGCACTTGCGCTCGTTTCCCCAACGTCTGTCCCTCCTTCCCACTGAGACTCCCCGACGCACACAGCGACCGCCATGTCCTCAATCACGTTCCCTAACGGCGGCGTTGGGGCCCCACACGACGACCAACAGCAGGACTTCTTCCCGACCTCATTTGAGACATCCTCCGTCCACTCTTCGTTTCAAATGAATCCCCTCTCTTCTCATCCACCCCGCACTCCGCGTACCTCCATCATGTCCGGCTCCAATATCTATGGAACGGAGCTGTATAGCTCGCACGGCGAACCCGACGAACAGACAGCGCCACAACTCGAAGACGACGCTTCGGACGACGGAGACAGCAAAGCCCAGGAGCAGAGCGCCAGTCGCGTGCGACAAGGAGAGGTGTGGTCGGAGCTGTTCAAGACGGCGTATGGACGCGACAAGGTCTTCGTACGTGTAGCAGCTGCTGTCATGGTGGCTTTGAATGCTAACGCTATGTCGATCACTCCCAGAAAATCATGCAGTATTCTCTACGCGTGTACCTTCTGTTTCATACGACCGCGACGTCCTCTGCTTTATTGAGAGGTCATAAACGACCACATTGGGAAGCTGCCGTATTCAACCGACTGAATACCGCGATCTCCAGCTTCTCGTTGACCAGGTGAGTCTCGCCCTCGTAATGGCACGCTCGCGTGTATGCTCAGCCCTCATCCAGAAAATGCCTCATCTTGTTCAACTGGTTACCACCATTGAATTCTATTCTCGCACAGCACTCTTCGGACCCGTTCACCTCCAAGCCCGGATCGTCCAAACCGAAACCTCTCCTTCATACATTCTTGCATACATCACCTCCAGTACTCCTGGAACTAGTGAACGGCATTTCCGATGATATCGCGACATTCTCGAAGCTTGGTCTTATCAACAAGAAGCTAGGAGAAAGGGCTGGTGACTTTGCAGACTGGTGCTGGTTCGTGGGTACTCTCGTCAACTTGGTAGAGAACAGTGTCGAAAGGAGCGTCATCTTGGCCCAGCAACATCAAGGTAAGTACTTTGCAGATTGCACATGCGCCGTGGTTCAATGGATGGACTGTCCTAGTGGAATCGCGTTTATACAACGAGTCTATGGCTGGCACAACCTCCAAATCCAATCCAACGAACGACAAGCTGGATCGCAAGGACTTGACACGTTTGCAAAGACAAGACTACTGGATCCAGATCAGTCGCTGGAAGCTGATCATGGACCTTATCTTCGTCTGTGAGTCCCAAGATGACCAGGAATTCTCGAGCCCCGCTGACTCGCCATCTTCAGCGTATAACGTCTTCCGGTGGAAGAAGGCCAAGGGCCCCGTACAAACATTCAGCGGTCTGGCAGCTGCATTCTTGAGGTGAGTTCTAGTCTGAGATTATCATTCCTCGGAGGCGAGTGCTTGACAGTAGTTTCCATTAGCACTGCCAAAGCCTTCGACCGCCACAAAGGCGCTCTCGTGAAAGCGCGTTCGTATTGATTTCGAAGGATATCCCACTTACTTTCTTAGTTCCTGCTATTGCTCATCTCATACCCGGTGCTGATACCTCTTGCTGTGATATCTGTATACTCTTGGTACCTAATGCTAATCTTGGGCGGATCGTTCTGACAACGAGGATGTGTGAGGAGAGCTTGTGATGAACAAGTTGTCACTAGCGAAATGTTTGCGGATGGAAAGTGGTACAAGAATGGGCATACAGGAAGACGCGTTTGGAGAGCTACCAGAACCACCACCGACGTGATGGGGCGTTTTGGGAAGTGTCAGAAGACGATTGGGGAACACCTGTATCTTGTTGCCGCAGCAGACCCTCGATTTCCGCCTCCAATGCTCCGATCCTCTCCTGAGCTTCGTCCAAGTATTTCTCATGTGCCAGGTGTGACTGGAATAGTCGCAGGCCCTGTGTTTTCAACGTCAGACGGAGAAGATTCGCCACTGCATTGTAAAGGCGCACCAGATAAACGGCAGAACCAAGGAGCGCGACGGGGACCATCCCCGGGATCAGGTCGGAATAAAACTGAGCATGGGAGGTGCCAGCTCGGGGTGGTTTGGACGGTTCAGAGCTCTGCGTTGAGTACCGAGCTGGCCTGACTGGGAGTCTTCCTGAGCATGGTCGAATGTTGCGAAGTGGAAGACTTCGCAAGCGGAGAAGAGCAGGAGACATGGCAGAGCGAAGAGATAGCAGAGCAGAGAGAAGAACGGAAGGAGGTCGTCTCAAAAACGGAAACAGTTGGCGGACCGGAGCGGTGCTGAGCACGTGGGTGCGGTCCCGAAAAGGCAGAGAACGTGAAATTCGTTTTTGAGTATTTACTTCCGTCGTAGATGCAAGTCGCAGATAACGCGTCTTGTTCAGGGCGCATCTTCATAACCCCCATCGATGAGCTCGACAAACGACGAGGTCATGGGGACGCGACATATGCGACATGGCTCCACTGAGCGTAGTTTCAGCGGTCTGCGTCATTGTCATCGGGTAGTTGGCAGTGTGTGTCACTGTGGGCTCTGGCACCGAGCGCGCTCTGTGACCAGGATGGCAGTGTCAGCGAGCACAAACACAACGAATGTTGGACTCAAAACACAGCTGCAACAGGGTGTACGGGCAGCCAGAGCCCCATGGTGATTGCTTTCCGACATAAGGCACTGCAGGCACGACGAGCGTATGATTAGAACGCGCGCCTGGAGACCCGCGTTAAGCGATGGTCTGGCCCCGTGGGAGCCTTCTTTGAGAGAGACCATGAATATTTATTTGATCCCTCCCTCTTTCCTTCTCTACCCTTTGCAGCCTTTCACGGCTCTCTCCCCGCCGTCGCCCTCCCCCTCCCCGTCGTCGTCGACACACACCCCGCTCGCTGCCATCAGCGTGCGCGTCGCAGTGGACTGGACTCCATTCATCCCCGCCTCCCTAGTGCACTTCAAGACCTGGACCGTCTTCCCCGCACTTCTCTCTTAGAGCACCCTTTTCCACCTACCAAGTAATCAGCACCTCATCTCTGCTGCCAGCACTACCTAGGACAACCATTTTTATATCCCCACTCCCCTGCGATATCCACCATACGAGCGAAGCATGGACGAAAAGTCGGACCCTGCTTTTCCGTCTAGCACTTCCCGCTGTGCGCCTCCCAAAGGCATACCCCCTCAATCTCCACCGTCAACCGGATATCCTCAACCCACCCCCTCAAGTACACCGTCGTGCTCAAGATCGTACCACGTCGCGACTTCTCAGTACCCTTACCCGTCGCGTCCCGCGTATCCCTCGATAGCCAGCCGAGCTGCATCGAGCTCTGCGTACTCCCGCCCACGCACTTTGCGAATAGCGAACCTCCTCAAGCCATGGATACCAGTCATAGCTTACGCAGTGACTACCTTTGGATTCCTCACTGCGATCGGGTTCTGGAGAGCAGAGGTATTTCAAGGTAAGCGGTTGCACATAGTTCTCCTGGTAACGATGTTTGACCGTGAGATGTCTTTCATCTAGGCCTCGACTCCCTCTCGCAGTGGCTGAAGGGCGATGAATACCAGGGCTACGCCGTCATCTTCCTTCTTATTTTCTTGACTACCATCCGTGCGTCCCCGTTGCCATGTTTTGCTTCTTATTTCAACTGATACACGGCCTGTCATCACAGCGCCACTTCCGCTGTACTCAACACTCATTATCTTATCTGGATACACCTTCGGTCCATGGACTGGAGCTATAATTTCTTACTTCGCATCCCTCGCCGGTGCCCTCCTTGTATTCATGGCCTCTCGCGCCTTCTTCCGCGAGTCAATATCGCGCTGGCTCAACTGCACTATCACCGTCAAACGCGTAGTGAAGGCCATCGAGAAGCGACCGAAGCTTCTCTTCCTCATCCGCCTAGCGCCATATCCCTTCAACGTCATGAACTGTCTTCTAGCCGCTTCCTCTACCCTCACCCTCCGAACCTACACCATTTGCACCGCTCTTTCCCTCTTCAAGCTCATCATCCACACCAGCATCGGTAGCTCGATACGCTCGTTCGCCGAGTATCATGTTTCCAAGCCCGGTCAACCGCCACATGATTCCTCGGAGGAGAACTTGCTCGGTCACTACTCGACCGTCATTGGTGTCACGTTGTGCGTCGGCATCTTCATCTACCTCTCATACGTTGCCCGTCGGGCAGTGGATGATGAGCTGCAAGATGATGCACTGGACCGGGAGGAAACCATGGCCTTCCTCTCGGACGATGATGCGCTGGACGCGGATGAAATGGCTCAAACACCATTAGGTCATTCCGCAAGTCTTCCTCCACGGCCCTCTATAGGTTCGGAAGACCGTTTCGTGAATGGAGGTTACGAGGAGGCGACTCTTGGACTCGGACACTGATTGCACTCGGACGATCATCATTTGTATAAAGTAACTAGATTCTGGCACTGAGCCGGAATATGTACGAGTTTTTTTGTGCGGGTGGCCCGCAGTTTGGAGGTTTTCTTCTCGCATCTTGGAGCTCAAAACCAGTACCTTCCTTATAGTCTATTCTTCCGTTAACTCTTAGTTACCCCCTTCTTACGCCATTTTTCGTCTTTGCTCTCGCATTCGTTCCACGCACCACACTCATTTCAGGACTGCCTTCTTCGGATTCGCAATACTCCATCCATCCACTACGCACGAAGAGATATCATTGTATGTTGGCCTGTCGTCGCAGCATGCTAAGATGTCGGAATAGATCAAACTCAAACGCCATTCGCATGCGCTCCTGCGTCCGGTAGGAAACCTGTGCTCACCGGGTCAGTGATCACCTGTACCGCAAGCACATGCGCAGAAAATCCACCGAGGCATACGTGGCGGGACTAGTGAGGTACCCTCGACTCCCAAGCACGCTCTCCTGAGAGAACGTTAACCTTCATTGGGAAATGCTCGGAGATGCCATTCTAATAAATGGTATGGACTCCGAAGCAGGTGACCTCACATTTCTATGTATGTCTTGGTGCGGTTCTGTGATAGATCGGGGTGGGATCCAAGTGCGGAGGACAATCTTCCGAACGGGGGTGGGCGCAAGAAGCCAGAACGGTATCGAGCTAAGCCTGAAGTTAGTTGGCGATGAGGCAGGTGTCGTAAATGTTGAAGACACGGGTCTTGAGAAGACGAACGTGGTGCAGGACCGTGGTAGACAGCAATATTGCCCATTCGCTGCTACGCAGAGATTGGCTGTAAATCGTGGAGGACTCATTGAGTAGCATGGCTGGGCATATGGTCATAATCACGATACGTACTGTGATTGAATCGTATTTTGACCCCTCGTGGCTCACTGTAGAAGCCAGGTCTGAACGCATGCGTCAAGATCAAGCCTGGCCAATGGATGACCGGTACTTCTATTGCCGTGCAAACAATGATTGATTCTCTACAGCAGGTGGTCAAAGCAGTAATACAACAGAAGATACATACGAAGTTAGATGTTCAGATACAGTCTACGATGCGATCCATTCAGCGTCACGATCGTCATCGATACTAGGGTTTGTCCGAATGTCCCAGTGACTTTCCAGGCTGAAGCTTATCGCGTATTCTCTGTTTCTAAGAGCACAATCCCATGTTGATTGGCCGACATCGAAATATAGTTGAGCGAAGGAACTCACGAGAACTTTCAACTCAGGGAATCCGCCCTCCACTTTCCTGTCCCACATAAGAATCGGCTGCTGATCCTCCATAAAGAGCCAGACCCGGAAGCGTCCTGCTGTCTTCTCGGTACTATGTGGCATGATTGTGATGGCCTTCACGGTAGGTGAGGGGAATGTGATGAGGAGTTCAGTCGACACCCATGAGGCTCTGTGAAGCCTGCACATGGACAAACTTGAACACACGAGCAAGCACGCGTGCAAAGCAGCTCACCATCGACACTACAACAATGATGAGCTACCACTTTGAAAGCGTAAGTTGTCGCCGACTGATCAGACTCAGTCGATCGCAGAACTCTATCACAATGCTAGGCCCAGGTAGCGGATTCGGTGCAACGAAGGTGGCTGGATTCAAGATGTCTTCTGCCGGTGTTTCCAGAGCTGTGGCTTGGACTTTGACCTCCTGAGCTGGAGCGCAATCTTCGCAGGTGGGGTCGGACATCGTCTCGAGAGATGGTCAAGGTCAAGAGCAAGTAGCATAGGGTTTGTCATCGTAGCCTGCTTGCTGGATTTGCCTCCGTAATCCGCTATCGACCCGGCCCAATGCGGCTCGTGGCAAACGCCGATCGGACTCGCGTGACGCAGAGCGTTGTGTACGCGTTGTTTGGCCATCTCTTTCTTCTCTCCGACGACAAGGAGCGTGTCGAGCACGCTGCTCACCTCCTGTGTAGTGTTCGACTCTTAGCTCGCCTCAATCACGCTCTCGAATATGGGTAACGATCTAGACTACGACATGATGTCTCCGGAGAAGAGGAAGCCCGTTGCTCTTCTTCCTGTACACGGTGCGTTGTCCTCTTTCGTCTTGCAAACGCCACCACTCTGACATGAAGGTCTTTGTTCAGTCGAGGTACGGGTACGACAAGGCGCATCTGCTCGCTTTGATACAATCAGAAATACCGTCTATGACTTCATCACATCTTCCTTCGTCCATCTTTACCTCCCATCTACTCTCCAAGGCTGGGAAGACGTCCCGCTTCTCGCCCAATCCGTCGATCGCATCATCGCTTGCGAATCCAGCACTCCATCTTCATCTCCGTCTATACCGATCGAAGAAGTATCCCTGCACATCTATGTGTACCAGCCAAACGACTCTGACGCGTTTGAGGAGCTCGCTAGTGGCGGAGGAAGAGGGGACGGAGAAGAAGTGACGGCTGCGAGCATGTGCGAGCTGCCTTCGCTGGAGTGGGAAGGGTTGTGGGAGAGCTTGATATATGCGGACGATATCAAGTCGAAGCTTCTGGACTACATATATGCGACGGTGATTTTCAGCGACGCAGACGTAGATTGTGAGTGTTGCCGTTTCATTGCGTCGTTCTTTTCATGACCGACAGGCGTTCAGTTAACGTGGTTTCGTGGAATCGGTTGGTGCTCCTTCATGGACCTCCTGGAACAGGAAAGACGTCCTTATGTCGCGCTTTGGCTCAGAAGCTTTCCATCCGGCTGTCGGACAGGTGAGTTCTACATCGATCTGTGAGCTATCCCGTCATCATGACCTCCGTCCTCAGATATCCTGGCGCAAGAATTCTAGAGATCAACTCGCACTCCCTCTTTTCGCGGTGGTTTTCAGAGTCTGGAAAACTCGTGCAGAGACTGTTCAGCACTGTCAATGATATGGTAGGTGACGAAGAGACATTTGTAATTGTGCTAATCGGTATGCCGGTATGATTGTTTCGATAATCCAGATGCGTACTCACTATTGTTCGCAGATGAGGTCGAGTCGCTGACTGCCGCTCGAGCTGGGGCAATGGCGGGTACAGAACCATCAGATGCCCTGCGGGTCGTCAACGCACTACTCACGCAGTTGGATAAGCTAAAGCGGAGGAAGAACGTACTGGTGATGGCCACGAGTAACCTTCCTAAGGCAATTGGTGCGTTTGCTATCGCGAATCGTTGAATAGCATGATTGCTTACTTCAAACTCAGACACTGCCTTCGTTGACAGAGCCGACATCATCCAATATGTAGATCTTCCACCTCGAGAAGCCATATACGAGATTCTCCGGACATGTCTAGTAGAGCTCGTGGCCAAAGGCGTGGTATCCAATGTGGTACGTTCGCCTGGCCTGCGCTGGCCATTGAAAACCATCTGATTCGTTATTGGGTACAATCCGAAGGATGTTCCAAGTCGTACGCAGGCTCACTTGTACGAACGGTCCGCGATGTCTTCTCGGACTTCTACGGCCACAGCCAGCGTAGCGTCGACGGCGGCTGCAAGTACTCAAGCGTCCACAACAGAGGCGACCCCTCACCTCAACGGGTTGATTGATCCCAGTGTCGACCCTCAAGAGAGATCAAAACACGTCGCCCTCAAACTACTTGTCTTAGCGCAAAAATGCAGGGTACGTCTCTTGTGCGATTCCATCTCTCTTGTATCACCGCTGACTATGAAACATTGGTACTAGGCGCAAGGGATGTCTGGACGTTCCCTTCGTCGGTTACCTGTTCTCGCCCAGGCTCGTCATATGGGGATCCTTCCCATGCTCCCGAAACGGAGATCGGCTGGTCGTGCTGGTCAAGCTGCTGAGACGTCCCATGTCGCTACTGCAACACAAGTAGAGGCATGGCTAGAAGCCATGGAGCGCGTCATTGACAGCCAAGCTCTAGAAAAGGAACGACTCGCCAAGTCATAAAGAGCTCTCCCCTCATTTTTGCCCCTTCAGGCTCCCCACGCTCTCAATTTGCTTTGTCGCAATTCTATCCACCTCGCACTCGCATCATCAACTGCAGTACTCAAGCAACTCATGTTGTATTTCTGTCATCATTGCCTCACCCCGCTGTAGCACTTATATATCCCCACGCCCGATCATTGTACTATATCCTCAATAGATCGCATCCTTCATGTCTGTTCTTCTGCAGTGCAGCTCTATGTTCTAATCAAGGACTAAAAACTTGAATAAGTGACAGAAGCTACTTTTTGAGTCGCCCACAATCAAACTGCCGGTGATGACGCGCGCGCACGTGTCATTCTGGACGCACAGCTGCTCACAACCTTGAAACTGACCCTCATCAGAGAAACACCCTCCTGCCATCCTGGCCTCTCCGCTCGCTCGCTTATCCTTAATTTTACGACTTGTGTAATCGGCCTGGCCACAACCGCCAAAGATGGCGTACGTCTCAATCGAATCCGACGATGTATGTGCATGATCTCTGGTCAATATGCGCGTTGCAGAAGCTGATTTTGTTTTCTGTGTATAGCGGATGGAAGAAGGTCCCGAGGGACTTCAGTTCCAATGTGCGATGCCTGTCTAAGATTTGACGAGAGAGGACTGTGGGATTGACTCGATTGACTGACAGCGTTCCTGGGCACGGACGCGAGAGCAGCATCGACCCAGGCAGGAGGAGCTTCAAGTGCGTATGCTGCAGTTGTTTCGCCAAACTTCGTCACGCTAATTCAACCTTGAACCATGCCTTTTACCTTTAAGGTTTTGAACCAGCTGGTGCTCCGCGAAAACCATCGGGATTTTGGACCATTGAGTACTACCAGCCATACTTTGACGTGGACACAAAGACAGTTCGTCGCAGTCCTCCTCTATCATCACTCTGTTTTCTAAATCCTCGCTATAGGTGCTCAGGCGTTGCTACTCGACCCTCCTTCCCACGTCCCGCAACTATCTCTCCACGCACCTAACCCCTTCCGCCGATCTCTACGGTCCATTCTGGACACTAACAACCCTCATCTTCTCCCTCTTCGTCTTCTCCTCCCTCGCGTCTTCCATCGCGGCATACCTCTCCGACCCAGAAGCGTCGTCGCCAACAGATCCCATCGAGTACGATTTCGGCCTGCTCAGCATCGCGTTTGGCCTTGTCTACTCGTACGGGCTGGGTGTACCGATTCTGCTGTGGCTCGGCTTGAGATATTTGGGTGTGGGCGAGTGGAGTATCATCGAGGCGGTTGCGGTGTGGGGGTATGGGCAGTTCGTTTGGATTCCTGTTGCTGTGAGTGATTTTCAGCCTTCTACGGTGGACTACACACTAAGATTGACGTTGGACGCAGGTTCTGTGTGTGATCCCAATTTCACTGGTCCGCTGGATTTTATGCGGCATCGCATTCCTGCTCTCGGGTTTCTTCCTCGTGGCTAACGTATACCCCGTTCTCGCTTCGGTACGTCTCTCATGTTTAAATAGCTTCGGATCAGTATTGAATCTTTCGACAGGCCGACAAGAAAGCCGTCCGTCTCCTCATCATCGTCCTCGTAGCACTCCACGCCGGCATCGCGCTCTGCTTCAAAGTGCTCTTCTTCAGCTACTACATCAAGCAAATCGGTCCGAAGGACCCCATAGACCCGCCCATCCCCGGGAACCCAACAGAAGGTCTGGCGGCGCGTTTCTTTGCTCTGTAGTAGGGTCGGACTAGTAGGAGTACACGCTTTCTATATGCTTTGTCTTTCATTCGTGAACCTAGTGTAGTTTAATTTATTCCATCTCTCCCCAGTATAAGTGAAGCAATAGGTATATTGTAATGGCTGAAGCGGACCGGGGCCTATAGTCCGAAGCGTCTTCGGGCAAAGAACGCGAACCCGGCCATTAGGCCTCCGACGTGCGCAGCAGCGTTGATACCGTTTTGCTACACATCACATGTCGAGTTCAGCCCAACGCAGACGACCATTTCACTGCACAGACATACCTTGTCGACGTAGGTATTGTATCCGTCATAAGCAAGGAGACCGGCGACCAACGTCCAAGCCGGCATTGGAATGATCCCGAAGAGAAGGAGCTGCGCGGTCGGCGCGATGCATGCGAAGTACGCTGTCACTGCGGACATGGAACCTGAGGTGTACGGATGAAATGTGTGAGTGTCAGCGTACGGCATGCAGCTGGTGGCGTTCACTGGAGCGTACCACTCGCGCCGTGAGACTGGTAATTAGGATTTGGTCGGGCGAATTTGTGCCAGTAGTGGCTAAATACGTTCGCAGCGATCCCGCCTAAATGCGTAAAGCGAGATTCAGTGAATCAATACCATGTTTCTATAAGCTTGGACACGTACTTCCGAGGTAGAAACCGATGAAAGTGGTACTCCCCATCGACGCGAGCACCCACGGTGCGATGGTGTATATCGCCAAGCAGTTGAAGAGCATATGGGCCGGTTGTTCATGGGAGAATATGGACGTTGCGAAGGTCCAACTAGCAGAAGAGTTATGATACGAGGCTGAATGACGCGAAACAAAGAGTTACACACATTCGACCTGCCTGGATGTTCTGAGCACTGCTGATGAAGTTCCGGCTCATGGCAGCGTACAGACTTGGATCTCGTTGGCTCTATTATGCTATGGATGAGTACGAAGATGTATGAAGACGCGTACTGAACGCACCAAGTTCGCACGAGCCACATACCACGAGACGAACACCATACCATTAATGCCTAAGATCGCCCAAATCACGTACTGCCCCATGTTGTGATCGAAATTCCTCCGGAAATTGCTCCAACTCGATGACGAAGAGCCAAATCGCACATCACGGTGTGTAGCTCGTAGGACCTTGCTTGAAATCATTTGCACGAAGGACGGGGAATTGGAGGTAGTCAGATGGGTGGCGTTCATGGCGGAATAAGACATAGTGCGCGGTGTCCGGAAAGCTGATAGCTTTGATACGGTGGTGGATAGCGACGAAGGAGCATGCGCCGCAATGCCATAGTTGTGTCTTGGGAGCGCGAAGCTACTGACAGTACAAGGATACCGTCCAGTCTGTAGGTGTCGGAAGACCTGCGATGGTGGTCTGCTTGCTCTGCATGGTGATGTAGCGAGAAATCGCGAGAACTGAGAAAAGTTCATCTCCCGACACGTCCGAAGGCAAGAAAGCAGGGTGAATGTGTGGTGTGATGGTCAAGGATGGTGATCATGCAGAGAGGTCGCATGAGTACGAGTGGACGCGTCGAAGAGCCGGCGGAGAAGTGTTTGCGCCTGTTTGCCGGGACCTTCTTTGGGCGTTCCTGATCGGCTTCAGCTTCGCGCGCATCCCTCCTTCATGGCGACCCTCATCTCCTCACCTGTACCACTGTCCACCCTGCTTGTCATTGGGCTCTGAACATGTCGCACCACCTCTTCCTGCTCTCTCCGTCCGACACGCCACTCTACGAGCTGACGCACTACTCTTCAAAGCCTGTTCAAACTGCAGCCTCTCCTCTCGCAGCCAACTTACCGAGCTGGTCGACCTCTGCGTTCGCTGGGACTTTGACTGCATTGTCGGGAGCGTCCAGCGCAGCGCAGACACACAATTCCCAGGGAGGACCAGTGAGGATGGGTGGAGGGAAGGACAGGCATGTCATCCAGATGGTGGCTAACGCGAGCCTAGATGCGATAGAGGAGGTTATGCGGAAGGAGAATGTCATGTGTGTATAGGTGCTGTATCGTTGTCTCTACGCGATCTGATATATACCGTGTACTGCCAGGTATCTGAAGTCTGTAGACAAGTTCAACGAGTGGACGATCTCCGCGTTTGTTACCCCAGGCAGTGAGAACCCTGTTTATTGCGGCTCCGCGAGCCTTCTCCAGAAACAGGTGTCTGATATGAGCGCACTGCTAGATATGAAGTTCATTTTGCTTCATGAAACGCGAAATGACGATGGAATCAAGTCGTTCTTCACGGAGGTGTGGGAACTGTACGTGAAGGTAAAGAGCAGATGCCTGTTGCCATCGCGAAAGCAGTGCCTAATCGTCGGTCCCTTGTCTTGCAGACGATGCTGAACCCGTTCCACACGGCGCACACGCCCATCCGGAGCGCGGTGTTCGACGGACGGGTGCGGGCGAGTGCCAAGAAGTACCTGTGATGGACGATGTAGATCTGGTAGAGGAGTAGCATGCTATTGTAGTATGGATGGATGCGCGCCCTATTGTGTGCCAATTGTTTGACCAAGCTGTGCGAAGAGCCGCGGTGGCTCGGGGTCCCTGGGGTGTGATCGGGGTCCTGCTGAGAAAGGGCTATACTGGACGGAGGGCCCGCTGTGATCTTTGTCGTCTCTCTCTCTCTCTGACCCCTTCCCGGTGGCCTTTTCATTTTATTCTCTCTCTATCCTCTCTCTGTCCGCCTTCATCTTCTTAGGATATATAACTATCGTCTTTATACACCCAACACACAAAACCCAAAACGCTTTTTTACTTCGCATTGCCAATACTCCTCTAATCGCTGCCCCGTCGCCCGCTTTCTCCGCCTTTCCCCAGAGCACACCAACTCCCCTTGGATCCCCACTCCATAATCATCTTCTCGCTGCCCAGAGAGAGTGATTGACGCACCATCCTGTCCTCCGCGTAGCCCAGCTTCAAGCTTGCATTGTCCGGTCAGTCTTCCAAAGCACGGCAGTGCCACTCCGGTCCTGAACCCGAGTCTAATCGTCCACGTTTCCAGCTGTATTCTCCTTCCATTGTCCCCATTCATACGAGCATTCCCTTCCTTGATTATCACCGCACCTTCACGCAGATCCCATCCCAATGGCCACCCTACCCACTCCCAACTCACGCGCGTCTCTCCTCTCCGGCCTTCGCACTGGCGGTGTTCGCTCAGCCTCTGGCCCCATGGGCCATGTGCCTCACACCGCTGCTCCGTCCGGCACATTCAACGTCTCCCGTCGCCCGTCGGTCGCTTACAATGGCCAACTCTATGCCACTGAGGAGGAGGATGAGCTGGCGGATATGGTTTCCCAGAGCCTCTACATCAACAACAACGCCAACCGCATGCACCAGCCCATGACCTCTGCTGTCGACGGCAGCGCGAACAGGTTCGCTCAGCAACAGTATTCGGGCATGAACGCTTCTGCGCCTATGAGCCCCTTCATGGGCAACCCAAACCAGGCTCAGCTCCAAGCCCTTCAGCTCCAAATGATGCAGGTAGAGATTGCCCGTCTCCAGGTAATTAACACCGACCCATCCCGTTTCATTCTATGCTGATTGTATTATTTTCTTGTCCCGCTTCCCTTGATTAGGCGTTACAAGCGCAACAGTATCAAGCAGAGATGATGGCCCAGGCCCAGCGCCAACGGGTGCCACAGCAGCCCCTTCGTAGGAGCACCGTCGGCTTTGTCCCGCCTGCCACTGCGGGACCCGCCCAAGGCTCTTTCGACCTCCGCACTGCTGCTGCTATGAACTCGCAGATGCGCCGCGCTCACCAGGCTGACCAGCTTCGTTCCAAGCTTGGCCTTTCTGGAGAAGAGCAGCTGCCGATGACTGCCGCCCTGAATGGCAAATATGGGATGAGGAGCGGTTTCACGGGATATGATAGCGAAGAGGACGAGTTCTCTTCCAACATGAGGAACACCCCAGCGACGCCCAACTACACCACCGTGATCTCTGGTGGCACCTCGCTGGGTAACCTCGCCTCTAACACCGGTAACACTACTGCACCCTCGAAGTCGGACGCCGCTGTATCCTGGAGGCGCGGAAACACAAACCATTCTGTCTTGAAAAACCGCACGTCCTCAGCCCCCCTCGTCAAGGTCACGCCTCCACCTAGCGAGCGCGTATCTCCTCCACCTATGACGAGCCCTCTCAAGACTCGCCCGCAGCCCTTGACATTCACTGCTGCCACTTCCGAGCCGCTCACGTCCACCGTTGTCGTCAGCGACGGCACAGACGGTGACGACAGCTCTTCTACCTCTTCCCGGTCCGGTTCCTCGCCCAGCACACCCCGCTCTGCTTCCTCCATCGGTGAGATGCCTCCGCTCTCTCCTCGTGAGGAAGCATCCAAGAAGCTCTATGAAGGCCTTGGGATTGGACGTCCCGCTCCCGCTGTTACCGTGGTCGCTCCCACTCCCGCTGTCCAGCGCCTGGTCAGCCAGCCAGTGCGCCAGCCTCGCGGCCCTCCCTCCAACAACGACGAGCTCACTCCCAAGAACTTCGCGACTCGCAGCAGGCGTCAGGCCATCGGTGCCCTTCTCGACGCTGCCGAGAGACGCGAAGTAGTGGAGGCTTATTAAAGCTGTCTGCTGCCTTCCACTTGCGCTTTTGATATCCCCAGGGCCTGCGCACCCTATGACGAGCTGTGTACGATATTGCCTTCCGTTTCATGAGCGACTCCAGCGAGTTCGCATTCCTTCTTTTTCCTGCTTTCCTGCATATTCATTCATTCTCCCGTATATATTGACGCGCACACTGTTCTCCGGACACTTGACAGTGCTCAGGTCAACATCCGTGCCGTTCCCCCACCATTCTTTCATCCCCTGTTCTTTCCCACCCTCCATCTACCAAACTCCCCCTCCACCACTTTTCTGAGTCTCTCCCATTTGTCTCTCCCATTTGATCAACGGGCCGGCCAATCAGGCGATTGGCGTCGTCGGTGTCGTGCAGAAATCTTCGTCGTATGGTCGTTTTGACATCCTCCTAGCTTGTCTATACGCGTGTTAGTGTTGTTCTGTGTGTTTTTGGCGAAGGGTTCTTGCGATTTGAAAGGAAAGCAACGCAGGGAAGCAGCGCTTCCCCAGGTCGTCGAGAGATCGTATTCGAAATTTCCATGTTGTGCAAATTCAGAATCATTTGGACGGGAACGGACACCCCCACTCCCCTCTACCATTGTCGTCGATTCCGCGGAGTAGGCACTATCTGGTTTACGTTGCGTTGTTCTCCTGTATATACTCTCCCTACACAATTCGAAGTAGCTTGCGTCATTTCAAGTCAGACACCTCCAACGAGAAACTTTCATTCCGAACGAGAGCATGCGTTACAACGCGGGGCTGGGGGCTGGGGTACAGTACAAGAACACGGGTACGATAATAGAACAACTGGTCTACTTACACCGCTGGCTGATGATAGCCTTACCGTGCTCCTGCCACTCCTCCTTGCTCACCCACAGCTGCTGGAACGAGCCCAGACTAGCGAGGATACTCCCGCCAAGCCAAGCACCGAAGCGGCGCTCGGAGGGATTTCCGGGCGCGTGAATTTTGACCTGACACACACGCACGTCAAGGTCAGCACTTGCACGAATGGTCAGTGAAGCTTGTTTGTCGTACACGTACATGAGGGAAGTTGCGTTGGAGCTCGTTGGCCAATCTGTCTGAGAGGCCGGAGAAGAGGCTCCCGCCGCCTGTGAGGACGACGTTGCCGACAAGGACTTGACGGAGGTCTTGGTCGCAGGCAGCGAGGGATGTTGATATCAGAGTGGGTAGCGGTAATGGAAGGTTTTGGTTTTTGGACTGGTCGGATTGAACATCAAAATTAACAACGATTCAATTAGAGATAGGGCAGGATGAACGCACGGCGAGGGAAGCAGAGTGAGTGAAGAACTGCTCGCCAATGTTGAACCGCTCAGGTCCGAAATAGTAGTTGTATCCCGTTGGGAACTCATAATGCCTTGCTCCTCGCGTCACAGCAGCCCTGAAAATTCGGCACCGTTCAGTGAGGATATCAGAGGCTTTCATGTTAGGATCACGCACTGTTCGTTCCATCCTTGATCCAACACTCCTCCGACGCTTTGCACCCAGTCCTCGACCTCCCGTGATTCGTACCAATTACGCCAAGTATCTGTCGTCCCGGTGGCACGGTCTTCTCGCAGTGTGAAGCGCGGTGCCGCGCCTGGTTCGACCGCCTGGAAAAGATCACATCAGCGGAAAGACAGGATCGAATCTGAGTTGGCTTACCTGCTTGGACGAAATGAGCTGATGCGGGAGGAGCTGGATACCCGGTCGGTTTGCACCAGGGTTGGTTAGGATATGCTGGGCATTCGCTTCTACTAGCTGAGGCAACCCAGAGTGAGTCAAGCCTATAATTCACAAGGTCAATACTCCGATTCAATACGTAGTTGCGCAGTCAGACACACCCTTCCGTAGAACAAACCCGTCCACCACAGGCGTAACACTCGCAGTCGAGCGTCCAATATCAATGACCAGCGCAGACCCTTTCCCTGCTGCGAAACTAGCGTCACCCAAACCGCGCCAAGAAAGAGAGTAAACATGAATATACTCTACGCGGAAATAAAAAGAGGAAATCCGCCTTACGCGTTTAGGACGCCGGTGTTGGCGATGTAGAAGGCGGGGACGTTGAACTCTTCGAACATGATCTCGGCCATGCGTTCGCGGTTGGCTGTGGTGTTCCATGCGGGCTCGGTGACGAGGACGGGGTGGTCGGAGATCTCGCAGCGCATGACGTCGCGGAATGCGTGCGTGATGAGAGCAGGTATCGCAGCGAAGTCCTCAACTAGATTCAAGGGTGGTGAGTGAATGTTACTGGTGATACGCGTCAAGTCACGTACTCATGCTGTTTTTCACAGGATGTGTGATCTCCATGCCATGTCTCCACACCGAAGGTCCGTAGTTCCCAACGAACATATTGACTTTGCTCGCTGACTTTGGGGGCGCATTCTCTCCTTCCGCCTCGCCCATAGTCACATCCCCATCCCCATTGCTTCCTTCCGTCGTAGTGTAGCCGTAGTATGTTGGGATGACAGCCTTCGGTGTGTCGTCCCCCGCATACCCGGCGCGTAGTGTCGCCGTACCAATGTCAATGACGGTGGCAGCGACTTCGTCTAACACAGAACGCAGTCAGTTCGAAACTCGCGGGTCACAAGAGTTGCATGACACGTACCACCTCCATAGTTCACCATTATGCTCGGATTCGCCAATTGGAGATATTATACTTTACACAGAGAAAGGGGAGAGGCGAATATGAGCAGTAGACCGAGAAGGTGTTCAAGAGAAGGGAGTTCGCGTTCAGAGACGCTCGATCGGAATCTGCACCCGTGGGAACCTTGTCGAATTTCTTATTAGACGCCCATTTTCATTGCAAGAACCTTGAACGCATCTCTCGGATTCTCGCCTTGAAAGATCCTTTCAACGCGGGGTGAACCCCTCGCATTGTACTCTCTCATCCACTCACGGCTCACCCTATTTATCTTGTATCCCTATGGCGCCGACAGCATCGATCAAGAGCACAAAAAAGCGGAAGGCAGCCGCGGTAGAAGACGCGCCGGCAGAGACAAGTTTTCCGCAGGAGGTTGGGTTGGACTTGGGAAGCGAGGGTGAAGAGGACGGAGTGGAGGGTGATGACGAGGATGATGGAGAGGTGGATGAGTTTCCGGAGATAGATGCAGGAAGCGACAGCGAGGAAGAAGTAGAAGAGAGCGAGGATGAGGACGAGGAAGAGGAAGAGGAGGAAGAGGAAGATTCAGAGGACATCACAGACGTCGACGACGACATACGGCCTTTCCCAATATCGAAGACTGTCATCTCCGACATTACTGGCCAACCAAAACGCGTCTATCCAGAGATTGAACCGGACTACGACTCGGATTCTTCCACAGAGGATGTACGGTCGCAGTCGTAGTCTTTCTCGATATTGAAGCTAAAGTTTCTTGCGACAGGCACCCAATCGTGTCGGAAATGTACCTATGCATTGGTACGACGATTTGCCACACGTTGGGTACGATATGAATGGCAAGAAGGTGCTGCGTCCTGCCAGAGGAGATGAGCTAGACAAGTTCCTGGAGACAGTTGAAGACCCCAATTCCTGGTAAGCAAACCAGACACCTCTATTGGTCCATCATGATAACACTCTACTATAGGATATCTGCATTCGACAAGACAGCGCAGGCTGACAAGCCCCTCACACCGGAAGAACTCGATCTCATTCGGAGACTGCAGGAAGGCGAAAACCCCGACGCTAGCTATGACCCATACGAGCCCACAGTAGAATGGTTCACTGGCAAAGGGAAAGAGGAAGTTATGCCCCTCTCCAGCGCGCCTGAACCGAAACGTCGATGGGTTCCCAGTAAATGGGAAAAGCAAAAAGTCATGAAGATTGTCAGAGCCATCCGGGCAGGTCGTATCGTCCCGAACAAACCCAAATCCGAAAAACCTCAGTTCTATTCTGTATGGAATGACGAGCCTTCAACGCACCCTGCACCGCTTCCAGCACCAAAACCGCGTCTTCCCTCTCACGCGGAATCCTACAACCCACCAGAGGAGTACCTACCGACAGAAGAGGAGAAGAAGCAGTGGGAAGAAACGGAGAAGGAGGACAGAGATCGCGACTTCCTCCCCCAGAAGCACTCCGCGCTCCGCCTGGTACCGGCGTACAACCAGTTCATCCAAGAACGCTTCGGCCGGCAATTGGATCTGTACATGGCTCCTCGCATTCAGCGGAAGAAGCTCCAGATCGACCCGAACAGCTTGATTCCCAAATTGCCGAGCCCCGCCAGCCTGAAGCCCTTCCCGGTGTACAAGTCGCTATCCGTCTCCCACCAGAAGGGCCGCGTTCGGACTGTTGGCATCAGTCCAGACGGCAGTTGGGCTGTCAGTGGGGACGAGTCTGGCGTCGTCAGCCTGTGGGAAGTCATCGTAGGACGGGAGGTGAAGAGGTGGAAATTTGACGGCAAAATCGGTGCCGTCGAATGGTGTCCTCGGATGGACGTGTCCTTCTTCGTCGTGGCGATGTAAGTCTCACTCATCTTGTATCGACAAATTACCGACTTTGATTACTGACTTCCTTTCAGTGAGGACCATTTACACTTTGTCGTCCCTCCAAATCTCCATCCTACCGTTTTGAGCGCGACGCTTGCCGTTCTCTCTCCTGCCACTCTACCTCCACAACCCGACACGCCTTCACCGGTCAAATGGACATCAGTTGCCGCCGCTTCTTACTCCGCCGACAAACCACTTCTCTCCATCGCCCTTCCGCCATCTTCTGGCGTGCCAAAGCAGGTGACCTGGCACCGGAGAGGAGATTATTTGGCCACAGTCTGTATGTCGTGCTCTTCCTTGTCTTGTTTCGTTGATCGATCTGACGAAGCTCTGTTTGTTTATACAGCGGGTGGCGAAGGTCAAGGCGGGGTATGGATCCACCAAATCTCGAGGAGACACTCGCAGGCGCCGTTCAAGAAAGTGAAGGGCGTCGTCCAACTGGTTCTGTTCCATCCAACAAAAGCCCACTTCTTTGTCGCGGTGAGTATCTGCGTTGCACCGATACGTCACGACGTCGGTATTTACCATGACGCATACAGACACAACGGTACATCCGAATATACAATCTCGCAGAACAGAAGCTGCTGAAGACGCTTCTTGCCGGCATCAGATGGATCTCGTCCATGGACGTCCATCCCATGGGTGACCATTTGATTGTGGGTGGCTACGATCGCAAATTGTGCTGGTTCGATCTGGAGCTCAGCGACAAGCCATACAAAGTACTTCGGTGCGTTCACTGTTTTTCCTTTCTGTGGCTGTACATGAAGTCTCACTTCGTCTTCCATGGTTCTCGTAGGTATCACACCCGCGCCGTACGTTCCGTGCACTTCCATCCGACGTACCCACTGTTCGCGTCGTCGTCGGATGACGGGACGATCCAGATATTCCATGCGAGGGTCTTCAACGATCTCATGACCGATCCGTTGATCGTACCGCTGAAGATCCTACGAGGCCATGAAGTTAAAGAAGGGTTGGGTGTGCTACAGGCCAAATGGTGTCCAAGACAACCTTGGCTTGTGAGCGGTGGTGCTGACGGTCAAGTATCTGTATGGTGCAGTTAGTCGACGGTTGTATGTGTACTGTCGAGCAGGTATATCTAGGCATTGTTCATCTATTCTGGCTGAAATTACGACAGCATTTGTCTTCACAAATGAGGGGTCATCAATCGAGTTTTCCGGACCAGCTCTCGCATAAGAGTAAGCAAATGAAAAGCATAACCGAGAGGATGCTGACGAGGTTCCGCAGGGAAAGCTGTCTACTGTGAAGGGCGGCATGGCAGACCCCGCGAAATGGTCACATTGCGCCTCAGATGCGGCGTGAGTGTGAAGGGCAATTGCCACCGTGGCGTCGCACATCCCCCCTTGTTCCCTTCACGTCATCCCGCGTCCCAATGCAGCTCCCCGCACTCAGAGGCAGATTGGCCGGTGTCCGGAGCGCTGTCGCTGTCGCTCGCGTCGGGGAACTGGATGTCCGCAAGCTGTGCGCCCACATTGCTACATCGAGGACGACATCCACAAGCGATGCTCGTGGGCTGACGTGTTCAATGCAGTCGTCTGTCGGGCACTGTGATCCTCAATGTGGACCGCAGTGTCCAAGTCGAGCCTCCCGTCGTCTACATGCGGCGCGCGGTTGTCCCAGAGCGACGAGGGCTTCGATGGGCGCGTGCATGGGCAAGAGTCACAGTGGACATCAGAACCCCGTTCTTTTGGTTATTTGACCATCGGTTGTCTTTTGTGTCGCCAGGCGTGTCAATGAGAAGGAGCGCATCAATGGTACGGCGAGGTTGAGTACCCTGAGGTGCCTCTTTTTTTACCTGTAAGAATGCTGGCGTGATGCATGATGGCTGTCTGACGGACGGCGTGGTGCGACGACGAGCAGACTGTGTTTCTTTATTCGAGAGAGTTGACGCCGCAAGGAGAGAGGCCATCGCAGGGCGTGCAGCGAAGGAAGCCTCCCTCGTTCTTCGCAGCGCGTCCATCACAGCCCCGTGTCCCAAACTCTCTTGCGCCACTCCCTCCTCCTCTGTCCCTATATCTCGACCCTCCTCTCGCCCGCCCCCAATGCCCCCTCCCTCCCTCTCCCCCTCTCTTTTCGCCCCCCACAGCCGCACCGCCGTGTCTTGACAATGTCCTACTCGGCTGCCATGTTGGTCAACTGGTCCGCCGCATCCGAAATCGCAAAGGACATGTGTACGCCTTTTCTGGTCATTATTTTCGCGACGCATCAGCTGATGGACGCGCCACAGATGTCTTTGACAAGCTCATCTGTAGCTTATTCGGTCTTTACGTTTGGGAGCTCTTTCAAACCTGCGGGTTCGAATGGTCGTTGGTCGTCGGCCGTCGCAGGTTCACCTGGCCCTTGGTACGTCGTAGCATCCACTACTCTTCCAGCGTGATTCTCACTCAATACGCATTGCAGAGTAAGTCAACGCGTGCGGAAGTGGCGTGTACCATGAACACTAATACTTGCCGTAGTATTTTATTTTTTGTGCCGCTATTGTATTTTCTTCGCTTTGATTGGCTTGTGAGTACCTTGCTCTCCAAGAGTTCCATTCAAGCTCGCACTGACCGACTTGCCAGACTCATCTCGCTCTCCGTTACAACACCGGTCTGTTTCCTTGCTTGGTGGTTATATGCGCTTCATCTGACAGAGGCACAGATCAACTGCAGCGCCTTGTACACTTTCAACTCGGTGCGGTCTCATTGCTCGTGACATCGAGCCGAATCCTGACTACTAAAATCAGTGGACTGGTAACATGGCAATCCTCTCAGCATCGACCTCGTTGATGATCCGGACGTAAGTCAGAGTCGACCGCATCCCGCTGTCTTTTCGTCTCAATGTGTCTCAGGTTCGCGCTCTGGGAACGCCAACTCAAGATAGTCATCCCACTTGGTATCCTGTGCTTGGCACACTGGGCAATTCTCTGGCGGGGCATGTTCATCGTACACGCCACCTACGACGACGAGCTCCAGGCGTGCGTCGTCAACTCGACCAACCACATCTTCCTCAACGTCAGCTTCTTCACCAGTGAGCCCCACTCCCCCTACGCGACTCCCGCGAAAATCGGACTGATTGTATTGGTGCTTCGTAGCGATGGGCTTCGATTTTACGATTTTGTGCTTCACGATCGCCGCGTTGGCTTTTCGCCACAAGGCGCGGTCGGACCTCTGGCACCTGCTCTTCCGCGATGGCCTCGTTTATTTCGTCATCACGTTCATGTGCAATGCGCTCCCTGCTGTAAGTGTCCTTGTATGCGTCCATATACACCCATCTCACCTCCTATGTCCAGGTCTTCAATGTCATCAATTTGAACGGTACGCTCAATCTGCGCCTTTGGAAAATTAATGCTGGCTAAAACTGCCTTACTGCCTCAGCCGTCATGAACGTGTAAGTGTAGTCTCGTGAAGTCCTGCGTATATACCGTACTCACAAGTGGGCGTGTGATAGGATTGCCACGGTAAGCTTTGTAGTATGATTCGTGGTATCAGGGTCTCGCTGAACTCGACTTGCCAGATACCTGCAGCCACCATCTCGTACGTTTTGACTTCTTCCTCCACTCAGTCCAAGCGATGAGCTTATCGGGCCATGTCAGTTCTATTGCTGCATGTCGCCTCGTTGTCCGCTTGCAGGATTTCAACCGCAACGGAGACATTTTCATCAGCTCAGGATCGTATTCGAATCAATCTCCCAGAGCACCCATCCGGTTCTCGAGGGGCCCAACGAAAAGGTCCCCTCGTTCGGCGCCCCGCAGGCCGGAAGTGTGTATCACCACGGACCACTTTGTATTGAACGATATCGGGTACGTGCAGATGTTTGCCGTTGGCAGGATGACTATTGAATACTGAATGCTGATGTACGACGATCCAACAGTCCTATCAGTCCAGGTACGGCTACGACGCAAAGTCCTTACACTCCAGTAACTCCAGGCGCGGAGAAGAGTACGTCCGCATTCGAGTTCAAGGTCACGTCGGACCCCATCGAAGAGATCGTCATAGAAGGAGACGAAAGCGAGATATTTGCGAAGGGAAAGGCCGACCAGTGACCTTCTGTGTTGGCGACGCGATACCACCCCTCCCTTTCTCGACAAGCTTCATGGCTTTAGCCTCGCATTGTATCGATTCTGAACAGAACAGAACTCTCTCTTTCTCGTGCATCCAAAGTGTACCGTAACGTTTACTGTTGTACTATCGAGGTCTTGGGGAACACAGGCGCACGGAGGCGATTTCTTGGATCATGACATGCATGAATGCGAGGGGGAATGAAACAATGGCTGGTGCTGTATCCATGAGAGTAGGTATAAAACGCCGACAACAGTATGCACACCAATCTAACGCCTCCGGTGTGAGCGACCTGACTTCCGTCTCGCTGCAAGTCCTCCCTGCTTGTTCATGCCGCGCACTGGTGCCCGTGCGGGCATGCCCTTCGACGTTCTCCATTGTTCGCGACGCGTATTTCTTGGACCGCTCGTGGATATGCGTTTTGACGAGGATGCGCCGGATGGTGCACCGTCGAGATCCATGGCGTCTGTACAGTAAGATTCAAATGAGAATACAGCTCGAGCAAGTGTGAAGCAGGTGCACGAACCTGTTTCTGCTGAGGATCCTGCTGTCTGTTCGCCACCTGGAAATCAAGTAAGTCGGTCAACATTTGCTCCAGACACCTTGCAATAGCTCAAAAAAGAAGCCCAAGCCTGTCCAAGGCCCCGTCAACCCCCTCCCTCAAACATCCTCGACCGATCCTTCAACAAACCCCCCACAACGCCTCCATACTCTCCACCCCAATCTCACTCTCATTCATAACGCCCAACCAAACAACAAAAAGCCGCAACTCACCTTTCTCCTCCTCATCTTCCCTCTCGTCGTCCCCCTCCGCATCTTCCACTTCAACGTCCCCGTCCTTGTCCTGCGTCGTGAGCACTTTGAGCTTCATGCTCAGCCGGTGCAGGCGTGCGGCCTCTGTCGCGGCGTAGATGCCCTCCGACCGCTTTTTGGCACGGAAGGAGCGTTTGACTTTGGAGCGGGTGGATTTGGCCATGGCTTGGGCTGGGGTGGTTGTGTGTGGCCTTCAGCAAAGAGTGGTGGGTTGTAGGGTTTTGAAGACGGCGGTGAAGAGGTGATGGGGTGCGGGGCTGTTTGCAGTGGGAAGACGAGCGGAAGAAGAGCGATGCGAAAAGAAAAAGCAAGCCAAAATTAGCCGAAATACTATGGGCGTCTGATCCATGATCATTGATCGGTGCCCACACAATTGCGATAGTCTCCGTTGCTAACTATACACGACTACGGATGACAATCGATCCTACTGTGTATACAATTGCGAGTCAGTCACTCGGCTTGCCAACGACTTGTCTTCGAGCACAAACGCAACGCTGACAGTATTCAGCCATTCGCTTTCGATACCTCAGGATCGCGCAACAAGCTATGTCCAGCAGAGCAGGGGCACTGAGGCGCGCAGAGCCTTCAACAGACATGGAAGCGTTCCAAAGTCTACTCCGGTCCTCAAAGCGAATCATTGCTGTTGCCGGAGCAGGATTGTCCGCTGCGTCAGGTCAAGCTCTTTGGGACCAAGGACATTCTTAAGGTTGCGAACCCACTGACGTCTCATCGTTGATTTATTAGGCATACCGACATTCAGAGGTGCGGGCGGAATGTGGCGCAAATACGATGCCATGAGCCTAGCCACCCCAGATGCCTTCGACGAAGACCCAGTTCGGGTCTGGCAGTTCTACCACTACAGACGAGAAAAGTACGCCCCGTGGCTGATAACGAACATCGACAGAGACTCAACTCATGCCCTCTGGTGCTTTCCAGAGCACGCGCAGCGCAACCCAACGCCGCACACTACACTCTCGCGAAGTTCAGCATCGACTCGGAGCGACACAAGATCGCCCCTGAGTCGACGTTCACCCTGGTCACCCAGAACGTGGACGGCCTGAGCCGACGTGCACTGGACGAGACGTATGCCTCTCTTGGTATCCCGATACCCACGACGGGACCACCCGAGATGCTCGAGATGCACGGACGTATCTTCGACGTCAAATGCTCGTCGGACAATGACGAGCACACTGTGTATGACCCTTCATCGCCCATCTGTGAAGCCCTGAGAGGGACAGAAGAGCTTGTCGAGGCTGGATCCACAGAGCCCGTCATCCTTGAAGGTGCTTTGCCACACTGCGCTACGTGCGGGGAGCTGGCCAGACCTGGCGTAGTGTGGTTCGGAGAAATGCCACTGCATCTGGACGAAATCGACGACCTTGTCAAGAGCGCGGATTTGTGCATCGTGGTCGGGACGTCGTCTACGGTGAGGCCTCTGCTGCAATTAGACTTGTAAGCCGCCTTTCTGAACGCTCGACACGTAGGTTTACCCTGCGGCATCGTATGCATCGACCGTGCGGAAGCATGGTGGCAAGGTGGCAGTCTTCAATTTGGAGCATAGCACAGGAGACGACAAAGCAGACTTTCTGTTCCTCGGTCCTTGTGAGAATACCCTCCCGAAAGCCCTGGGTGTGTAGTAGAAACTGTGTTCGCAGACGAGGATATCCATATTAGTCGTGAATCGCAATAGAAGCACGAATGTGTGTGTAATGTCATAAACTGCGTGAACACTCCGACTGCAGCAGGGAACAGAGAGTCAGACGACAAAACACCGCACTGTAGATCGTGACACTGACTCATGACTTCGTCTTTCGCCGCGCCTTTTTCTCCTCCTCCTCTTTCCGCTCTTGCAGAACCCTCTCATCCTCCTTCCGCTGTCGCAAAACCCTGTCTCCTTCCTCCAGCAACGCATCATACCCAGGCTCCTCCTTATAGACACCAAACAGCGCCTCCCGCACCCTTTTCTGTCTGTCCGACTGCGTGCTGAACCGGGTCTTCGAGTCCGCGTTGTCCTCCATCCCAATCTTCGACAAATTCTGCCGGTCCCTGCCAATGCGCCTCATGTCATGGACATCCATGTCCTTCTCCGCGATCTTCGACAGGTAGTCGGGGGTTCGCATGAAGGCGTCCTCGATAGCTTTGTCCAGTGTTTGCTCGGTGATGAAGGCTCCTGAGCTGTGGTAGAGCTCGACCAGAGCACGCATTTTCTTCTCTGGGAGGGGTGCTTCGGGTTGGGACGTGGGTTGTGAGCTGGATGCAGCTCTAGAGGTGGACGCGATTGGAGATGACCATCTGCGTGAACAGCGCGTCCGTCGTAGTGATAAACGGAGGAGAGACGAGGACATTATGAGACGGTTTGGGTCAGAAGTGAGATGCAGGTGTCGCGGTAATGGTGAAGAAGGAGTACATTTGCGTTTCTGCCACAAGAATAAATGTAGTAGCCGCCGGTAAGACGGCGAAGCGCCGTGGGACTGGCCCAGAACTAAAGTCGCGTCGCGTCGCACGCGCGAGCAGACTCGGACAAATGTCACTCTAGATCTGCCAATTCGGAGTCAAGAGTATTGTCCACAACACTACTATATATTCATACAGATATGATCTACGTGCACAGCCGTCCAGAACCAATGATAGCAGCGTGATATAGAAACAGAACTAGAGATGACTTTTGATATTGTACTTCTCCGCGAGCTGCTTCTCCTTCTGCTTGATCTCTGAAGCACGCTTGACCAACGCAGGAGCACGCTTCAGCGTCCTCTGGCCGACCTGCTGGATGTGAACGGCATCTGGACCCTGAAAATTGTGAAAGAAACGTTAGTAGCAGTCGTGATGTCACGAAATGAAGAAGACAAACATCGGCAAGACGAAGAGTGCGAAGCGAGGCCCACGCAGATGCAAGAGGCTGGTCTTGACTAACACCTTCGGCACCGTAGGATTGGATAGCACGGTCAATAACTTGAAGAGCCATTGAAGGCACGACGAACTGCGTATCGTTAATAGCAGTAACAATGCACCGAGGAGAAGCTAGCGTACCTTCGCAATGCCGATCTCTCTCATAGCCCCCTTAGCCTGGAATTTGTCGATCTGATTTGCCGCACTGAGGACAAGCAGACGAGCGCCCTCGATCTCTGCCACCGACTTCGCGATGTCAGAGACAACAGTGCCTACACGGAGTTCATCATTCAGTTCAGCGAAACGTGATATTTTCGACTGGCAGCAAACTTACCGTGCTCGTAGAGATATTTGCCGAACGTTTTCCGTGAAGGGTCAGTGACGCGTTGAATCAGAAGATCGAGTGCCATTTGAGCGGCTCCAATGGAACGCATGCAGTGGTGAATACGGCCAGGTCTGGCATACAGTGTCAGCAAGGGAATAGCACGGAAGGTACACAAGGCCTACCCGAGACGGCCTTGAATAATCTGAATACGGCGTTGGTGAGCCTATCTAAAACATGTGCGCAATTGAGACATACCTCGAAACCCTTGCCCCAACCGAGAACGAGGTTGCTCAATGGGACGCGAACATTGTCGTAGATGATCTCGCAATGTCCCTCGGGAGCATCATCGTACCCAAATACATGCATGGGGCGGATGACCTTGACTCCCGGAGCGTTGGCAGGAACGATAACGACGCTCTGTTGCGAGTACTTGTCGGAGTTGTTGGAATCGCTCTTTCCGAGGACCAAGTGCAAAGCGCAACGCGGGTCTCCCGCTCCACTGATCCACCTGGACGTCGAACATTGCCGGTCAAAGACAGAAGCAACTTCCGAAGTAGAGCGGTGTCTTACCATTTGTGTCCATTGATGACAATCTCGTTGCCTTCCTGTCGGATAGATGTCCGAATATTGGTGGCATCGGAAGACGAGACTGGCGAAAACAGTGAGACAGAACAGTGAGAACTAATGGATAAGTGACGTACTGAAGCGTTCCGTCATGGCAAATGCTGAACGAGTTTCGCCGTTCAGCAGAGGGAGCAACCATTTCTCCTGTTGTGCCGGTGAACCATACCGCGCAAGCACCTCTGTTGCAACGGTCAAGAGCCGTATAGAGACAACAGTACAACGAGACCTACCCATATTGCCAGTATCAGGTGCAGCACAATTGACCGCCTCGGATGCCATATGCCCGCCTCGGCCGAGCAGTTCGGCCATAACGGCATACTGTTGGCTCGTCAGACTGAGGATGAATTGGCAGAGGGCAGGCGCGTACTTCGAGATTTGTCAAGGGCACACCATGCTTAGGGTAATGGGACTTGCTCAGGAAGAGGTTCCAGAGCCCGAGTTGTTTAGCTTTCGCTTTGAGGTCTTCAATCACGGGTACGACCGTCTTCCACCGTGTTTCGGGGTCGGTGGGGATCTGTGCGTGAGCAATGCGCTCGGCGGGGAGCACTTCCTCCTAAACGACCGCTTCAGCGAATGACTCTGCAATGAAGACACGCGAACGCACTTTTATGAACTTGACAAGCTTGGCCAACGTTTCCTTCCCATAGGGGGTAAACTTGTCCTCAACCTGAATGCGCGTTCATGAGCATACGAACTCCAGCTCGCGACCAGTTGCCGACTAACCATCGCCCATGATGAGGCGGAAGTGAACTCAACAATAGGATGTGTTGCGGAGGCCATAATGAGAGACGAGGAGGGGTAAGTGGTCGGACGAGAAGAGGGAACGAACACGAGAAGGTCGGAACCCCGCAATATACTTATGTCACCGACCCCAAACTGAAATATCACGGCTATAACGAGCAGCCGGTCCGGTCTCATGGACTCGATCAATCGATCACGACTGGCCATGGCTCGAATTCCAATTTGAGTGCAGAAATGACGAAGACATGTCTTTGCCATAGGTCATTGCCTGACGAGTATGCGTATGATTACGAAGAGTAGTCTCATGTCATAAATAAGGACTCATCTCTGCTATGTACAGTGAGGACTACGGTAAGTACATTATGCTGCGAGCCAAAAGCGAGAGAGCGAGAGGGCCGTCTTGGGGATACAGAGGAAGAGTGAGTCGAGAGATATAGGATATGCGTTGTACATTAGCAAGCATCTGCCTTAGCAGTGGAGAAATCCTTGATACATAGCGTAGCCAGTTCAAGATCCCAAACGCGCGCCCACTTCGGCGACCAAAGGCTGATACGTGCCCGAGGAGGATAGAATTATCGGAAGCATTGCCTCGAAGGCCTGCGTCGCATAGTCCTTCATGGCAGTTATGGCACGGTCGTTGTCCGGACGCATGAGACCTTGCCTGCCCAGCATTCGGAACGCCCTGCGCAAATAGTCCCACCCAGTGAACGAAGCTAGCTCACTACCTGTCGGTGCGTCCGCACCAGCCGTGATGGCGATGAACCCACGACACATGTCGCGGAAAGCCTCAGACCTGCAGTTCCCATCTCCAGGTACGGTGCAGGTTGGGACTTTGAGGAAGCACGCGTTGAGGAGGCCTATTTCGCTGGCGCACAGCCGAACGTCGTTATCGATTGTTCGGCGGGTGTAGCTTTGAGGGATGTCAGAGCACCTAGGATCGGGCCACGAATGGCGTACGGCCTCCCAGTGGTCGTCGACCACGATGAGGGAGGGGAGAGCCTTAGCTTGCTTTCGGTGTTCAAATACTTGAATGCCGATGTAGACTGTATTGCGTTCTAGCAAGAACTGAGGAGGAGTGTTGCCTACGGCCGGATGCTACAGAATAGCGATGAGATCGAGACTACACGTCTGTTAGACATGAAAGCCTACCACGACAAGGGTCCGGTCAGACTCTGGACCACCTTGATAGATACGGTCTGTTCGACTCTGTCGTTGGTTTCTGGTAAGATGGCGTGATCAACTACATGGAGCATGAAATACTTACCGAGGAGACAACGATCGTTGGATGTGTCTTCCACAATGGGGAAGGGTGATGAGACATTGTACGGGTTGAGAGAGATGTGATGGTTGAATGTCCTGCGTTCATGTCCTTGCAAAACGCCCTCTTATACCGCGCGAGACAAGCAGGTATCCGCACTGGCAGCAGAACAATCAGAGCAACGGCCAAAGCTCTTACTATGACCATGTCATCCTTCACTTTGCATTCAACGCAGCAACAGCAGGACAACGCATGCAAGGCTGTGTGCTACCCTCGACACATCGACATATCGTACACCTTGTGAAGCATTGTTGTGTTGTCGCGGAGACCAATTGCGTTGTTACGGTACCGCGATGCCATGATACCTGATATCAGCGACGACTGGTCAAAGTATTTCGACAAAGTGACTCACAGAATACAATGCAATGCAGTCATTCCCTGAGTTCGAAGAAATGATTGTCCGCGAACTGTACATACGCCACAATAAAACGGCCACTTGACGAAAGCGATCGAGTCGTAGTATGCCGTCGCCCCTTGTCCCTTGGTCGCCATCGTGACGTTCTTCATAAGGGGAGGCAATTGGGAGGCAGCGATCATAGCAGCAAGTGCAGTCCTGCAGTGCCTCACTTACGAAAGAGTGCACGACTTCAATTGCAGAATAGCACACATATACAGCTCCGAGTGACACTGCAGATAATCGCGATAACCATGTTTCATTGCAGCACAGAACTATACAAGACGTACAACAGCATTGCGTACACGAACAACAACCACTGCACAGGCCAAGACAAGAAGACAAGGAAGAAGAGGCAGGGAGGGGGGAGTGTATGTTCATCTTCCACAACAAAAGCAAAAGTACGCCATCAGATCCACAAAAGCCCGTCCCTATTAGAGTAACAAGGTGGTTGGGTAGCCGAACGAGCGATGTCAACGCCGACAACATCTCAAAAGAGAGACGGTCGTGCTCATCTCGTTGCATAAGGTCTCGTCATTGGCGGATTTGTTGTGGAAAGATCAAAGAGCATCGTAAACGCGCAAGAGAGGAATTTATACCGGGCTCGTGGGCGTGGGAAACGTGCACGGACCACCTGCGCGTAGGTGAGTGACCAGAGGCAGCAGGAAAAGATGTCGGCTCAACGTACAAGTAGCATACATGATTATTCGTAAATTGGTAAGGTCGAGAGATTACTATTCTGTGTGCGTAATACGGTATCAGGAGCATTTGATAGCAGCAGTAGTAACGATACAATCAAGAATACACGAAGAGAGGAGGAGGAAAAGTACGTAGGTAGATCTCGACAGCCCAGCAGTAAATTAGCACGTATACAACCGTATTGCTTGGAGTCCATATAACATCATCACATGAAGAGCGAAAAAGAAACGAGGAAGGAGTTGATAATATAGCACCTAATCATGGTCCAGTAGCCCACTGCTGTGACGATCCATCACCAGTATGTTCGTCGACAGCCAAATCTCCAAACGTGAACGCCATCTCGGGGTCAAAGCCAAACGAACCCGAGTCGAAAGTCTGCCAGAGCGAGTCTTGGTCGGAGCCCAAGAACCCTCCAGTGTTGTAATTGCGTATGTAGTCGAGCCCGCGGAACGGCAAACCAGGGCCGTTGAAACCGTTTGGTTCCGACGGTGTAGTGAGTCCGGAGAGGCTCATCGGTAGGTCGTTGGTAGGGGCGCCGAAGTTGAGGTAGGAAGTATCGATTGTAGTCGGAGTTTGTGGTGAGAAACCATTGTTGAACTGGGAACCACTCGCCACATCGCCACTCCATCTGGAATCGGTCGGGCTCTGTGGTAAACCGAAGTCGTAGTCGAACGACGATGACTGCGACACTTGTACGGTCGGAGATTGGGGGATGGCTATTCCAAACGTGCTTGGCGACATCATGTTGTTCGGCGGACTGGACTCCTGCGGATGCTCCAGAACGGTTTGCGGTGGCGACGGGTGACTGTGAGCCGAGACCGGAGAGCTATGGGCACTGAGGGCAGAGCGTCCGGGATATGAACTCGACAGGACGCTGGCAAGGGAAGCATTGTTGCCAATCTCTGGGTACTCCTCTTCACGTGCTGGCCTTTTGCGAGAAGTAGACCTCGCACGTTGACTGATGGCTGTGAAAACGAGGCTTAGCTGACACTGCGATGAAGTCAAAAGAGATTTGAACACGTACGATCATGGCGATACGAAGGAATTTGGTGCGGTGAGATGCGGACTTCGCGAGACCGATTGCGTCTCTGTCCTGACTTCATAGCAGAGACCGGTGCCTGCATAGATCCAGTGGCGCGTCGATCCGGCGCACGAGAAGGCGACTGAGAGGGTATCCTGCCATGATGGACAACCGGCACGTTCGAGCTACCAGACTGACTGGTACTTGCTCGCATTTGTCCGTTGTTAATGCCCTTGATGGCGTCGGCAGCGGTGACTGCGAGGTCGTCCAACAGCTCCTTGCACTTGCGTGCGCCGGGCCAATGGCCTTCCCAGGATTCCAAAACGGCCAAGCAGCTCTTGGCTTCTTCCATCGCGGTTTGTGCTGCGCCTGAGTCCGTGGTGTGCATGGCGTAGAGTAAGATAACGACCGCCGAACTGAACAGGTTCTGGATGAAGAACGCCAGGTGATGACACGACGGGACGACATTGCGGATGGAAGGAGCCAGGCGGATGCATGCGCGCGCAGTAGAAACAGCCTTCGCCGTAGACCGTGGCCACACGGGTTGATCGCGCTTGACAGGAAGGAAGTTGCGATGGAGCGTAGTCAGAACCGAGTAGTAATGACTGCAAAGGACTGCGCCCATGGACACCTGCTTTTCCGTGACCGGATTCGACTTGAACACGAGTGGCAGTTCATCGCACCAAGCCGTCAGCGCCTTGTCCAGGGATTCCACCGAGCGATTGAGTTCAGCGCGCTTCTCCGGTTCCAGATGGTCTTTGCACTTGTCCAAGGCGTAGACTTGTCGCAGGACACGACCGGCGATCGTGTATAAGGAGCACATCTCGATAAACCCACGCATCAAGGAAGGCGAAGCTTGTGCCATCGTGGCACCGGCGAAGTACTCGGGGAGGTTCTCATCTTCCACGTCCACGGGCAACTCGATATCGCAGTCTGAATCTGCAATACCGAGCGGTCTTCCCAGCGCGAGAGCGAGCATGCGATCCAGCGTATAACAGCCCCACCAAACTTTGCGCCGCGTTTCCTTCTCAATGGGAGAAATCAACAGCCTGCGGGGGGAACGCTGATTGACAGAGCAGCACGTTAGTACACGTTGTGATGTTTTCGCACAAGCGGACGAGTCAGACTTACATGTAACCCAATGTCTTGGGCGGTACGGACAGCCTGGCCCACCAATAACCACGCCTGTGGAAGGCAGTTCACCGAGCATAGGAAAGAGGACATGACTAGGAAGCACTGAACGTGTTCGACCTGCATAGACGCGTGACTGATATAGTGAAGGATCAAAGCTCTAGAGAGGAAGTCTCAGATCTCCATCTCGGCGAGTACTCGAAAGAATCACGCACCTCTCGTAGTATACCATTCCCATACCCGCATCATCTAGGTTCTCTCCTCGGGATAGCCGCGGGTCGTCCACGAGTTTGGAACCGCATGCAAAGACAGCACAAACTAGGGCAATGAATGGTGTCTGACTCCGGGCCAAGTGAATGTCGTTGGTGTGATCCATGAGATGTGCGTATTGGCGCATGAACGATGGCTTGTCTATGACGGGCATCAGGAAGTGGAACCGAGAGAAGTAAGCTTCGACCTGATCGGATTTTTAGCAACTACACGCCGATGAGTCAAATAAGTAGACACTCACCATCTTATCCGCTAGGTCGCGTTCAGGGTACTCGACTTCTTCTGGCAGGGGCAGAGCACGGACTTTACCAAAGAACACGGAAGCTGGGAAATAGAGTTTGTTCGCACTGGGGCCAGGAGCAAGTGGATCTTCATCCATGGGGGACACACGATGCAGTGGAGACGTTGTAAGGGTACGGAAGGACTGAATCAGGGACATTGTGGATGAGCCCCCAATCCAGCGCATATGCCCGTGCTCATCGAGCGCGAGTTGGCCAAATGCGTCTGAGACGTCGTCCTCCACTTTGATCGGGCGATCTGCTTCGGTATCCATACCATCGTCCACAGATGCAGGGGGAAGGCCATTAGAGGGCAGGAGGGGGGCCTGCTGTGGAGGAGTATCGGCTTGGGGGATAGTGACCGAGCCCGCAGCGGCTGCAGCAAGTTGCGAAATATCAAGACCACTGGCTTGGCCAACTTGTTCGAGGATGGGTGTCACCTGCTGAAACAGGGTCTCAAGCTGAAGAAGACGGGCTTCGAGCTCCTGAACATAGCTGCACAACACGCATATGAGGATGCCAGTATCCTCGATGGCGGACTATATGCGACTCACTGTCTGCTCAAAGCTGCTCTATCCTTCGTCTGTAACCATGTACACTGCGACTTCGTTGCGGCACATTGCGAGCATGTCGGCTCGTTTCCATCGCACTTGATCTTCTTCCGCCTAGGCAAATATGGGTGATCAGCGACGGAACCGATACGAGCGAGTAGAAGGGGGAAAGAGGGAACTGACCTGCAACTTTCACATGCGCGCCAGACTCGCCTTCTCTGGAGCTGCACGGGCTTCAAGCCGATATCAGGAGGAAGCGGCTGATCGTCGTTTCGCTTCTTCTTGGACTGGGACATGGATTGTTTATCGGTGGAGGAGGCGTCCTGCAGGGCGTTGTTGGATTCTGTCATGACCATTGGAGAGGAGAGCAAGGCGAGACTGGGAGTGAGAGACAGGGAAATCTTGACACGGATCGGGAGCGGCTATTGTTAGGGTGCCTGGGAGGGTCTGGAAGCGTTGGAGGGCGTAATTATGGAGTGTACAACGGGGGGTCGTTTGAGAATGTCGAGAGCGCGTGAGAGGTCGTCGTCGATGGCAGGGCGTAGGAGATGTACAGCAGAAGAGGATGGCGAGAGGCGTCGGGCGGGGGAGGGTGCGCCCAGGACGGGGCCGGGCTCCGTTATAAAGGACGCGACTGTGGCGGGCGTCTAGCCCGAAATGACAGTCGGACTCTCGTACGGCCGTTTACGCGGAGGACGGCCTCTGCCCAGCGCACAGTCGGTCTCCTCGGATCGGTCCCACCGCCACGCCCTTCACAGTTCCCCATACGGTCTCTTGTCAGTCTTCGACATATCCAAACTGTCGACATACTGTTCTGACATCCTACCACCGCCCACAGACAAACAGTTTTACACGTTGTACACTGATTGTACATGACGACCCTATATGTCATCGCGCCTTCTCGTCTCGAGTCAGTGGGTCAACAGTGGGTCATTCATAGCGTCACGTTCTACTTCCCAACGCCGGTCAAATTGACCCAGCTCGTGATGACACCGTCAGGTCCTACTCTTGGCCACGCACTCTCGTCAAAACAACGTCAAGAGGGCTGGCCTTCACGGTAATTACCTAGCCAGGATCCCCAAAAAAGATTTGCATCTTTTCATCCATGTGCCTCAGCAACGTCTAGACTCGAAAATTACTGCCAGGCAGTGCCAGCCTACTTCTCATCAGCTTCGAGTTCTGCACCTCTTATGGAACAGTGTGAATGCATTGGGGGAAGGCGTCTTGAGTAGCAATGCAAGGGCCCGTGTACACGCACAAGCAAGAGTGGTATTGCGGTGAGAAGCAAACTCCAATCGTCCGAGCAGCCAAGAACTCTTCTTGCCGCCGGACTCCCGTTTCCTACACTTTTCCTACGTGCACGGTGCAGTCGAGTCTCGACACCGTGATAGCCCGTGGACCGGTGACGTGAAATAACCGCTTTCGCAGTCCAGCGCATCCATTATGTGTGAACTGTATAGTAAATCTCCTGAGGAAGTAGACAATAAAATTTCAGGTCAATGACGCAAGAACATACGTTCAGAAGGAAACATAACTCACCTATCGCTAACCCGGTGACCACCCGTCCCACTCAACCTCGAACACCAGCAGAGATGGCCGTCATCTTCTCTGGCGAATCTCTGAGGTAGAACAACTTCGCCCTCCTAATTTTCACCGCATCCTTCTTGCCCGTCCCCGCCCAGCTATTCGCCCTCGAAATGACCTGGACGTCCTTCAAATGCGGCGAATTGACGAAAAACTGCATCTCGACACCTGTCCGGGAAATGACGTTGCGGAGCACGAAGGACGTGTCGAGCCCCCGTCGGCGTACGCTCACGAGCACACCGGAGAACGTCGCGGGGGCGTGCATGAGTTTGACGGTGAGGACCGACCCCGGGGACAGACGCAGCGGGTGACGTTTCGCGAAGAGCGTCGTGAGGAGTTTTTGCTTTTGAGGGGTGGGGAGGGTTTGGCGAAGGTGCGTCATGAGTCCTTTGCCTAGCTTCAGCCCTTCTGGGACTGCGGCTCGGCTTGACGGTTGGATAATGGCAGATTTGGAGAAGGGATAGGCGGAAGTTGTGGTCGCGGGGGCTTTGCTGGTGGATGCGACAGTCGCGTATGTCCGTTTGGCCCATGTCCGAAGAGGGTTCAGAGACAACATGGTGGTGAGCTGCCTCCGCGGGTGTGATTGAGGCTTGAAGGTGGTGACTGGCCAAGTTAGTTTTGAGCAGGCTACGTCGCTACGAGAGAGCGAGAAAGCGCCGCCTTCGGCGCCTTACGAGCTTGAAAGCTTGACGCGTGACGCGAAGCACGACGCGCACGCAGTGAGTCGGAATGCCAACAGCATCGCACGATGCATTTCACAAAGTATCGACAGCGAGCGCAAAACAGAGGACGATAGATACTACGAGAGAGAGAGAGAGCTATTAGGATACATGATCCTGGATTTACAATCAAGATATAGAGACATTGACAATAGTAGCGCGATGGAGTGCTCAGAGTTGCCGTACACGGAGGAAGTCTCTCTCGTGTCCCATTTTGAATATAATTAGAAACCACGCCCACGTCCTCTGCAACGTATCCTGCATGAGTGAAAACGTAAAAAGCAACGCAGGCAAGAACTCACCTCCCACGGGCTCTGTATGGGCTGTAACCTCCTCCTCCCCTGAAGCCTCCTCTATAGCCACCGCGGTATCCCCCTCGTCCTCGACCTCGGTTGAAACCGTGAATATTGGTACGTTTGGCGGTGACCTGTGTTCAAATGAGATATCGTGATAGGAATGGTCTGGGAGAACGGTGCTCACCTTGATCAGACGACCACGGAATAGCGAGTTATCCATCGCAAGAGCGGCGTCGATAAATTCGGGCTCGGCGAACTCGACGTATGCAAATCTAAGACGGAAGTCGTAAGTATGACAGCAGACATGTACATAAGGCCACCAAAACTCACCCTTTGGGGTGTCCGGTAAACTTGTCACACAGAATAGTTACACGGTTAATCGTGCCACAAGCTTGGAAGTGTTGCTGAATCTCCTCAGGTGTTGAGCCATAATCGACCTGAACAGTAAGATAAAACGTTTGTTCAATACGTAAGGATGCAACGAGACTCACGTTGCCAATGAAAACACTCCGAGAGTCGGCTTGGGCCCTGTCTTCATCTGTGTCCATTGCCGCGCCACCTTCACTAGCATCCCCTTCCCCACCCTCCGCGTTCTCTGCGGCAGCTTGCAGCTCTCTCAGTTTGTTTGCTTCTCTCTCCATCTCTTCTACCCGCTGCTTCATGAGCAAAATCTCCTGCAAGACCACATAAACATGTCAGAGGCGCACGAGCATGCAATGAGCAGACCGGGATATCATACCTTGGACTCTTCTTCATCAGCATCGTCGACGATTGCGTCGGAAGCCGCCACTGTTGGAGTCGTGTCTGTATTGTCGGCCATGGTGACAATGAGGCTGGGGCGGGAGAGAGGGTGAAGTGGAGGTGAAGTGAGGAAGGAGGCACCTGAAGAGATCCAAGCGGAGGAGCGCCCACACTGGCGCAAGGGACCGACTGGGCGTCTAGCCTGCCAGGGCAGGTAGGCTGCGGCATCACATTCCGACCGTCTCTGTACTCCTCCTCCAGCTCCCTTCCATTCCATTCACGCTGCTCTCTCTCCCTCTGCCCACCACCACTCGTAGAGGGCTCTTACCACTGTCGTCCTCAAGATATCCTCGTAACGACCTCATCATGCCGCCAGCCCGCTCACTACGTTCTCTCGCAATATCCGGCAACAGGACCAAATCACCAGGGCCGCCCTCACCTACCTTTTCAGAAGCGACCAATGCTTCTGCCATGAACTTCGGCCCAGGCGGACCCGAGAAGATCATCACACGCGCAAACCTCAAAGCGAGTTTGCAAGGCTACGAAGACGTGAGTTGTGCGCAGTCCAGAATGTGGTGCATCGTTTGAAGCTTACCGGTCGGATTTTTGCGTAGTTGCTGAGCAAATGCGCCGCGTATCGCGCTGCACTGCTGACGATGTCCAAAGCTACGGCAGCGTTTGCTGATGCTTTGGAAACATGCGCATCGTAGGTACTTGTTTCGACGCAGCAGACCTATCTCATTCATGCTCCACACAGACTGAAGGGGCCTACTTACGAAGCAGGCACTAGGATGCAAGCCGCGTCTGGACTACACCATTTAATGGGAAATCACTGGCACCTTCTGGTCAGTATCCATTCATGTTTCGAAGTCTCAGAGGATTTCATCTTATGGATTGCACAACAGGCCGAAACCCTCGATAAGCAGGTCGAGAAACCTCTTCGTTCACATCTTGATACCTACCGGACCGTTGTTAACGTGAGTCGTGTCTCATTCCTCGCCAATCTAGATCTCATTTCAAACGCCATGGTTACAGGAACGCTCTGCGACATATGAGAAAGCGCTACACGAGAAGAGCAATATTATTCGACAGACGGAGATGGGTAACATGAAGAAGAAAGGGCGAAGTACGTGACTGTTACGACTAATGAATGTCGTGCCTTGAGCTGATGTCATGCTTCTCAGACTTGCAGACCTTTCGGGAAGCTCTGGCAATCCTCCAGCGGCAAGTGGACGAGCTGGATGATCTCAAAGCTCAACATTACCAGGACATCATCGAGCACGAAGAGGAAGTGTGGGACGTTGTGCAGGGGAAAGTTTGCGTGGTGGTGAGGTCGACGCTGGATGTCTTTGACAGGTTCACTTCCAAAGCGTACGTCTCCTTATTAGACTCCGCCAGGTGTCTTATTGACTGATTGACCGCAGTTCCGATCCTGTCATTGAGCCTATGCTCCAAATGGTACCAGACCCATTTGATTCCTATGGTCCACCGCCTTCAGAAGACAAGATCTTCAGCATACTCCCACCATTATCTGTCATGGCCAACGCGCCGTCATCAAGTCCGAGTCCTTTGAACTCCACAACTCCGGAACTCGAGGACAGCAGCGACGGCATACAATCAGGGAAAAGCTCATGGACCCAGAGCGGCGCGTTCTTCTCTGATGCAAGCTCAGCTTGGGCAGACACACAGGCTACGTCCTTCGGATCCTCACCTCCAGCCACACCTCCACGATCTACTTCTCCTTCGTCGCCATCCACCTCACCACCCTCTACTACACCACGGCGACACTCTCACCCAGCCGGGTCACTCTCCCATCATAACCATCGCAAATCAGAGTCCAAACTTCGCAGCGTTCTATCTGTGATCGACGAAGCCCACCCTCGAACCAACGGAGATATTGGTGAAGGCAGTAGCAGCAGTCGAAGTGCGTCCGAATCCTCCGTCCCGTCATTTGACAAGGAGAACCACGAGCTGAGCTCTGACGAAGACGCAAACGACCAATGGGGAACCCTGCGGCCGAAGCTGAAAGAACCTCCGGGTAATTCGCTGAGCCTGAAGAACGAAGACGATACCACCCCACGCAATTCAATATTCCGCTCGCAGTCGCCTGCTTCTGAGCACGACCGGGATGCGATACCCCCGGAACGCAGCCGTAGTCCGCTGTCCGACGATACTGCTGTGCCGATGTCATGATGCTGTTTGTCGTCGTCGGACTTGCATTCGTATTCAATACACGATCGCACTGGCTATCACTTATCACTACCCCCCACCATCACCGTATGATTGTCAACTTCTTGTCTATGATACACCGACATATTCGTGCCTTCTTTATTGCCTCATCTCTATGTGGAGTTTCCCCGCAGTTGCGCCTATGTATCGGTCTACGCCTCATCATTCGATATGCCATTTTCCATTTCGCCTTTCATCCCTTTCGCCCACATTCCCATTGCTTTCACGCATTTACCGAATTCGTCCCGGTTCGGTCATCACACAAACGTTATCATGCATCTTTCGATACCATTCCCATTAGCATATCTATGTGTCCGTCCGGAAGCCTGAGGAAGGCCCAGGGGACAACACAAAAACACTTGTTCTATACATTAGTTCCCTACTGGGCGGATATTATACTGTTGCAGAACGTCTGCAGACGCAGGAGCAGGGCTATTGAAAAGCAGATCGGTGCCTGCGCTGGTTTTGGGGAACGCGATTACGTCGCGAATGGACTCGGTCTTGCACAGAATGGCCATGAGGCGGTCGAAACCTACACACGACAGAGAGGGGTGGAAGAGGAAGAAGCGATTAGAATTCAATCGCCCGATAACGTGAATTTGCAAAAGGGTATGGGATGGATGGATGGATGGATGGGGAGATGGGAGGAAGCTGCAATACATACCTATGGCTATGCCACCATGAGGCGGAGCACCACAGCGCAGTGCGTGTAGGAGGTGGTTGAAACAAGCCTTTTCGTCGTCTGTCAGCTGTGGGAGGAGAGCAAGCATGGTGATGAGCAATCGCAGTCGTTGCAAGGGCTGAGGGTTGGTGCAGGGATGATAACATGAATAATGAAAGTGGAGAGAGGGCAAAGAGAACAAGAGCTGGCCGAGAACAAAACGAGCACAGGTTATGTTGATCTGTTGTCCTTGACTTGCTCACCTGGAGAACCTTCGAAAAAATGTATTCCTGCATCGAAGCGTCGTGCACCCGTACAGAACCACCGCCAATCTCCACGCCGTTCAACACGAGGTCGTAATGTTGTCCGCGTACCTACGGAATGACGAGAGAGTCAGTATTTTGAGAACATGGCACGTTGCAAGACAACAGAAAAAAATGAAGACAGCGAGATCGATGTGGCGTGTATCAATCAGGAGTGTGAATGAAAACAAGTCTCAGTGGGCACAGGGAAGACGCACCTCGTTTATCCGGCCATCATACATTTTCTCGATGTCCTCCCACATTGGAGCGGTGAATGGATGATGGGAACTGCTCCATCGGCCATGCGCAAGGAAATCTTTGTCTGAATCGGCGCGCGTGAAGAGAGGGAATTCGGTTACCCAGAGGAAACGCGGTTCCGGCGAAAACTTCAAGTGGCCCAGCTGTTGAGCAACAGCCGAAACGTTGAGGCGATGGCGACCCAGGGGAGTCGAGCCACCCTAGAACTTTGTGAGTAAGTACATCAGCGCGAGCCAACGGTGACCACACCTCAGCAGTCCGTTTCCGGGATGTTAGCCACAACCGATGTCCTTCGCCGAAGGCAGAAAGCAGAGCGTTTGAGGTGACATTGTCATGGATGACACCAAGTTCTCGTAAGAGAGCACTGTTGGCCATCCAGTCTGCAACACCGCCTCTTGTAAGGTCCATTTGCTCCTGAAAAATGGTAATGAACGGGCATGATCACTTCGATGGTGATGAAACTCACGATGCCCTCTTCAACCATGTCCTGACGTATTTCATCTGCGGCGACCCTAAACGGAGATCCCTCTTCTCGCTTCACAACCAATGCCTCCAGCAGCTCACCTCGCCGCAAAAGCTCGGCTTGCACCGCTTCCGGGAAAATCTTCGTAACATCTTGGATCTGGGTTCATGAGCTCCAGCATGTATACGGTGACTAACTCGGCGACTTACCTCCAATCCAAAGCGAGTATCAGGCTTGTCACTTCCATACCGTGCCATGGCTTCCGCGTATGTCATAACGGGGAACAGAGTAGGCAACGTAACGCCTTCGACCTGATGCCAAATCTTGCGAATGAGTGCTTCGATTACATCCTTCACCTCAGTGCCGCCGATTCGCCATTCACGCGAAAAGCCGTCGACAGGTATTGAGTCGCTGACAGGAGTAGGAGGGCCCCACGACACCCATGCCATCTCCAGATCAATCTGAGTGAACTCTGGTTGACGGTCTTTCCGGCCATCTTCGTCTCGGAAACAGCGTGCAAGCTGGTAGTAGCGGTCCACTGCCCCCGACGCGATTAGGAGCTGTTTCGGTTGTTGTGGCGACTGAGGAAGAGCATAGAACAGCGGAGTCGTTGCGACTGCTTCCGACGAACGAACCCGGGTGGGAACAAGGAATTCGCGAGCACCTTCGGGACTAGACTTCAGTAACATAGGTGTCTCCACTTCATCGAACCCTATAAACGTTGGGTCAGCCATAAAACACACGAAGAACATGCATGACAATAAACAGCATACCATGTTCGTGGAGTCCTGTTCGTGCAATGTGCGAAACCTGACTACGCTTTCGGATGTTGTCAGAGAGTGCAGCCCTGCGCAAGTCAAGATATCGATAGCGAAGCCTCAGTTCTTCGTTGGGCTATAAAGCGAGCGAATGAGCAAACAAGTACCGCCGCCACAATCAAAGTGCTTACCACGTTGAAGACGTCCGTTGGAATGATAGGAAGTTCCGTATCCGCACGGTTGAGCAACGTGAAAGAAGTTACTTGTACTTCAATGTCGCCGGCCGGGACCTGTAGCAGCGTGAGCATGACGCGTCACTACTGGGCACCAATAGCGAAACGCACCGGACGTCGTTGACTCTGAGGTCGCGCATTGACCACACCCTCGATGAGAACGGTGGACTCGGAAGGAACCTCCCAAATATCTGCCAAGGTGCTGTCATTGTCCCTGGCTTGCACGACCAGCTGAGTGATTCCATTTGCATCTTTCAGCGGGAAGAACGCGAGTTTCTTTCCAGCCTTGCTTCAGGTCGAGTCGAATGAGCATGCAGATATGGCAGATAGAAACAAAAGGACTCACCGTCCAGGACAAAGCCAACCTGCCAGCACTACCTTCGAGCCTGCATCCTCTAGCCTGAGCGCACCGCAATTGTGCGTGCGAGTCGGATATGGTGCTATAGATCCACAAGATGGTGAGATGGAAAGAGAACACGATAAACACGAGAGACTGACCGTTGTGAGCTCGAGAAGGCAAAGGTGGCGTGACGGAAGAGCGCGATACCCCTTCGTCTCGGTGGAATGAGGAGTTTGCAATTGATCTTGCTGCGATAGAGAGGTTTGTCCCAGTGCGCCGGAGTGTTGTACGCCTGATCACGGGTAGGAGGATGCGGGCTGTGGCAGCTGGCGAGAAGCCATACATGCTCTTGTGACCAAATGCGTGAAGGACAGTGGATCGATAGCTGCAAACGTTCCTTCGCGGCAGAAATAGTCAAAGCCAAGATCGCTCGCTGGAAAACGCGTTTCCTCCCAGACAATGGCTGCCAATCACCAAGAACTTCAGCGGCCCTTGAAATCGACCACTGTTTGTCCCGGAACGGAACCTCACTTTCGTGTCACTGGCAGAGGAAGGTAGGCCGACTGGTTTGAGGATGGTTTCCATAAAAGGAAGGTACGCGTACTGCGGCTCGACGCGTCTCCGCCTGTCCAGAATCCACTCATGTTCGCAATCATAGAACAATCATTGCAGTGCCACAGAATACCGGTGCAGTGCAGTAGGTGAGGCACGTTCAATGCTCAATGAAGCTCTCATGAAAGATGAGGACCCGTTAGCCGACCCCAGCCCACAGTCTACTGCCTAGCATGTAGGATCTGCGCAAAGTTCGGCGGCAGTCGCCGGGACGACGGCGCATGAGGCGGGAACGGCACCAGTCGGTCTCAATATCGTGAGCAGTGAACACTAAAGCTTGATCTCATTATAGCCTGAGTCGGTGAGGGGAAGAAGGAGAAGACGAAACCAGGACTTCCACGAGTTCGAAGCATAGACACGAGTTTATGTGGGGGATGAGAGAGTGCGAATAGGCAGGCGATCCTGAAGCGCGTAGTGCCTCAGGCGTCCTCGCATTCTCCGTCGAAACCCCGAGGAGGGTAGACGGTCGGTCGGGGAGGACAGGCTTGGGACGACTTAGGATTACAGAGAAAGTCGTATCTCCCTTGGACACGCCCTGGCAGACGCGATACCTGCTGACCCAGGCCGACCTCAGGCTCAATCTACAACGCAGCAGGGGTCTCACCGGACAGTGTCATGCATTGCAGGTGCTGGTGTTTATTCATAGGTATCCGGCCGCAATGAACAGATACTCGCAGTCCGGGCGTTGAGAGGACCAGCCCAGAGGAACCGGCGTGCGGTGATCCAATCTTGCAGCGCCAAAGAGTAGCCGAGCGATTTATGGAGGCGTCCTCCGAGCAAGATTTGCATCTTACCCTTCCTCTGTCACTATCTGCGCATGATGCTCCTGTCTGTCTGAGTATGATCTTCCGCAAGGTAGAGGCAGTCCACCTTTTGATACTCCTCTCTTCTCACTCCTTTCTCTTATAAGCCGCGCTTCTTTCTCTCTTCTTTTCATCCTCGTACCCCGCTTCTGTAGCCATATCCCTCGCAGCATCCTCCCAAGCCTGCCATGGCCTTCGCCACTCTCCCTCCAGAGCTCCTCGACGCCATCTTCGACCCCTTACCCGCCATCGACCTCGCTGCTCTCGCAGCCACCTGCTCTTCTTTCACAGGCAGCGCAGACCGCCACCTGTACCGTCATGTCGCGCTCGCTTCGCATGCGCGTAACCTTGGCGCAGTCTCTACCCTCGCCGCCCATCCACGCCTCTCGTCTCTCGTCCGCACATTCTCTTTGGATGTCGACGACGCAGACTCGGCCTCGCAGGAGTTCTACGCCCTTTTGTACCGCGCGCTATGGTGCATGGAAGGCCTCACGAGCTTAGAGCTCAATGTAGGCATAAACGAGAGCTGGCTCCTCAAAGATGCCTCGTGTGGCCACTCCGCGAAAATCTTTCCCCATCTGCAACATTTCGCCTCTTCCCTCATATTCGACCACAACGTGGTCTCATTTCTGCTGCGCACACCCTCTCTTCTTTCACTTCAGCTCTCGACTTCGGTCTCTCCGTCGGACGTGTCCGCGATGGGGCTTCCCACAGAAGCCATCCCAAAACTAAACTCATACACGGGGCCGGCTTCTCTGCTTCGTCATCTCTCCCCAAGACCTCTCACCACCCTCCTTCTGTCGGACGACCTCACTCTCGAGGACGTCCAGTACCTCTCTTCGTCCCCGCCCCCTGCCCTTCGCGCTCCGTGTCAATCGGCTAGCTGCGGTGAAAACTGCTGTGCCATGCCACCCACGAGTGTCCAAGTACTCAGTGTGATCACGAGCGCACCGCCTGCCTCGATGATTGAGGCGCTCGCAAAGACTTGTCCGCACTTGTCGTGCCTCCGGGTGATGACCACCTGCGCGTTCTGGGAGGCGCCAGACTTGGTAAGTCGCAATTCATTCTCTGGCGAGTTCGCTTGCTTTGAACGATAGCTGACCGGTCCTGCATCGCTTTGTTTATCGCAGTCCTTCTACACCCGTATTGCACAAACCCTGTCCACGCTCCCTGCGCTTACCGCATTCGAGCTGTCGGGGATGCATTGGGAGTCTCGACCAAAGTCACCTGTAACCGGTGTTCTCGAGGTCGGTGAAAAAGAGTGGGTTTCTCCTCCCGTCACGCCCCGTATCGTCGACGTGGAGTTCCAAGAGGACCACCAAGATCAAGACTTCGGTCTTAACGAAGCGTTCCTGGATTGGTCTTATTAATGGGTCTTCATATTGACCTATGGTCTTATTCATCTCTTGCTGCTTTGCTTCTTCCCCCGTTTCTTTATTCCGTAATAGCAAACTCTCCACCTCGTCCTCATCACTGTTACATGGAACTTCCCTAATCTGCTTTCTTGTTGTAATTGCGACAAACCTAATGGCCTGGCTTTATACCTTATTGACTCCTGCTATACCACCGGATATAATTTCTGTGCTATCGCGCATCCATTCCCCATCCATCATCTTCGTCTTCTCCTGCATGTCTTCTCACCCTATTGTAGCCCTATCAGTACATAGTCCTAATAATGGTAGAACTTTCACCTCCTTCGAGTGAATGGGGGCATGAACGCAATCACGAATGTGATGATCTGTAGACCCGTTCTCGCCTTTTCGTGGCGCCCTTCTTGAGGGGCCCGAATACGACTCCTGTGGTGAGCGTGCGTCGCGTCTGTGGCGTCGAACTAACTGAACCTAACGCGCCGTGGTGAGCGAGGGATTGTCGTCACACACCAGGTGCATTGCAGCATTCCGTTTATCTTTCGTCCGGGTCTTTCTAGCAAGTCTAGAACACAGGGTAATATGATATTGCTGGGATGAAAGAACCAAGGAGACGGTAGTACAAAACGTGGTCAAGAAGAGTTGCCATCTGCGACGAAATACTCTGAAGCATTCATGCACCGTGGAACTGAGTAGCTGCGCCTGTCGACGAGAAGTCCGCGGTGGCTGCGGCAAAGGGAAGTTTTGAGGTGTCCAGAGGTCTACCTTGCGAGATGGACTTCAGCATTATTTTCATCCTTTGCTCGTCTTTGCACGCTGGAGGTTCGAACAGGTCAGACGAGATGTAAACAATTCAACGGCACAACAAATCGCCACTTACGCTTCTTGTGTGACTTCCAATCGGTCTTCTGACAATCTGAACCGCAGTACCACACCTTATGGCACCCAGCACATCGCTTGAACTCGGCAGGCACCTTCTCTGTATTGCTGCAGCCACCACGCGAACACTTCTTTAGCAGCAGGCGCGTCACTTCTTCTTGGCTATTGACCCAGTTCCACGCATCGGGCTGTAGCCAAAGGTCTTGAGCGAGCCACAAGTAGTCGCTTGCGTCCTCTGGGCTGTTCAAAGATCGTGGTGCAGAACTCAGGCTCTCTGTAGAACGTTTAGCTTATCTTTCCGAAGGGTGTTCCGTTGACTTAGACACACCTTGCCTTGTCGCCTTACTGAGGATTTTCACCAAGACGATAGGATTAAGCTTGGCTGCAATCTGCAAATACTGCTTCGCGAGAGTGCAATCTCCCCAGATCCTGAAAGAGGCATAGGCGGCATCGTACAGGAGGGTGGCTTTGTTATATTCGCCAAGTCGCTTCATCAGAGCAGGCGACAGTGGCTCCGCAGATGGTTTCTTGAAGTTGCAGCCACCGCGAGGTATGACATCAGGACAGTCGGGGTCCATCCAAACTTGAGAGAAGTATAGAGCGTCTTCCATGCGCTTGGACATGATCAGCAAGGATCCGAGCCAATCGCGCTGACCCAGATTGTCTCCAGGGCACAGTCGCAGCATTTCGATGACCGTGTGGCTGTTGAACACGACCATAATTACCTATCAATGAGACTTTTCATCGAAACAAAAGAGTACATACGCTGCTTTGGGATAGTCTTTCTTCTCCACGTAGAAGCGTACCAATGCTTGTAGAACACGCATGTAGGGTCGAGTCTCGAGAATGCCCCAGAAATGGCCAACTTGCTCCCCATCATCGCTGAAGCACCGTGGGCCAAATTCAGAGATCAACATCTCTCGTCCTTTCAAACGATATAACGGGTCAGGCATCGCTCGCATGACTCTGTCAATGAACAGGCAAGCGTAGGTTTTACCTTTGCTCTCTGCGGTCTCCAGCATTTCGACCGAGGTTTCAAAATTGGGCGCGAGGAATGCTAGCTGGATGTAGGCATCGAGGTTGTAAGGATCGGCATCAAGTGCCCTGTGGAGGTATGGAAGAGCTTCAACCGGTCTGCGCTTGCGACAGAGATCTTCAGCTATCTCTAGCCTGTGACGGCGAGCGATAGGTCAATAATCGCGAGACTTTAAGCCGAGCTACGCAGATGGACGTACTGTCTGCGCGATTCCTCTGAGACCACTCCACCACCAATACCAGCCATCGACTCGAAGCCTACGCGTTTGTTCATGCCGGAGATGTCTAGAGGTGTGCGTTGACTGTGCGCCGGTGGTCCAGATGGTGAACGCAGTGAAAGAAGACAACGAGCGCGTTACGGCCCCACGGGATTCACTCGAAACAGCGGTGGCTACGCAACGCGGCTTCGACTGGCACGCGACGGCCAGACTAAGATTGTCAATTTCCAAGGACCAGATGAGATCAGACAGCACCCCCACCACCATAAAAGTGAAGTGTCTGAGAAAGCCATAGCATACGTCGCTTCGAAGCAGCATAACAGTGTAGTCGCACATGAACAGTGAAGACCGGGGATGTCAGGCTGTAAGTAAGTACTTGGCCGTCGTTACACTCGTTAAATTGCTGCGGGCGGCAACGCGTCTGTGGCTGCAATGAATCGGAGATCGAACCTTATCGACGCGTCGCGCTCATTTGCCGAGATCATGCGGACGCCTTTTTGTTCCCAACTGCCATGTCCAACCTCAAGTCATTAAAGTCGGATTTGGTCATGGGAGTATCGGGCTGTGTAAGTGCAGCTCTCAAGTACGGGGTGCGGACTCCTTCGTATGCTCTCAACTCCCACTTTTACTCGTCAGCCCACCCACCATCGATATCCTGCTCATGGAGGCCTCCTCTCGACCTCGCGACCCCAGACCTGAAATCGCATCCGTGCCCTCGGTCTTTCGCAGGAAGCTGAAGAACTTGTGCAAGCTGCCCATAGAAGTCTGGGAAAGAGCTCTGGGCTGCGTCGCAGAGCTCCCCATTTCCGACGACATGGCGAGGCGAACACTTTACTCCTGTTGCCTCATTTGCCATTCGTGGCTGCCTAGAGCACGGCATCTGCTCGCCCTCTATCGAGCGACTACACGGACCGTGATTCGTTCAGGCGAGGACCTGGTCCTCGTCATGCGGAGTCTTGCTCGCTCTCCTGCGCGCCGGTTTATCGTGACTGAGCTCGTCATTCGGCCTGTTGGCCATGATCAAGCTTGGGTCTCTTCGGCCGCCATGCGTCTTGGTCCTCTCTTGACGAACGTCGAGCTACTTGTTCTCAGCATGGTTGACCTGACCACGACGCATCATGACTTCTATCGGGCCTGGGCTCCTTTTCACAAAGTTGAAAGCCTTACCGTAGAACGAATGCACTACTCCAAATGGTCGCAGATCAGTCGACTCATTTCAGTCATGCAACCGGAGCGCGTCAATGTTCGAACCCACTCCCCCGAATCCAAACATCCCTTCTGGCAAATATCCTCAGAAACACCAGATCTTCCTCCACCGACTTACCGCGCGTTACGCTGTCCGCCGATACTTGGTCAACGCCATCAGACGTTGGAAATATGCATTGCGTTAGCGGACCTGCAAAGAACATGTCAAGACTGGGTCTTTCGCATGCCGCTGCTGCGAGATCTCAACATCCAGATTGACTGGCCACGCGAACAGCTTTCACAGGAGTGCACTACCGTATTCAGCAATCTCGCCAGAAATTTCCAGGACTTGAGTAGACAGAACTTTCAGACCGAAAATCCCTCTACAATCGTCAGGATAACAACACGCATCTTCAATGTGCGTCTCTCCCAAGACGGTACGCCCTTTATTTCTGGCCACTGAGATCATAGATTGTTCTAAACCTTATCATAATAGAAGACGGGAAGATCTCCTTGGAGCTCATCTTTGACATGAGGAGTTTACAAGATTTTGGTCGCCTGGACATTCTCGAACAGCTTCTTGCGGGTCTGTCACCTCCGTGCTACGACCGCGTATCTCTCAGCTTTCGAAAGACTGCTGAATACGTCGGCTACGAGGGACTCATAGGCCCCTTGTGGGGGCTCGATCACAACATTCTAGACGGTTGGAAGGGCGTCGACGATGCACTGACTGCTCCAGGATTTGCCCAGACGAAGATATGGAAGTTTGCTCTAGAAGGAATCGAGGATTTGCCGGTCGTCAGCGGTGGAGACATCCAGTGCGATGTTCAGCTGCTGCGAAAGCTGCTTCCTTGCTCCATGGGACAAAATGCCACGCTCGTCTGCGATGGAAAGTGCAGCTACTCCCAGATAATCAGGTATGTGGCCTTTTTACACCGAAGAGATCGGCTCAATAATATCCTTCACTGCTAGGGATCGCGAACTCATAGACATGGAATTTGCGCCGGCCGATTTCCGCGACGCTGACCCCCCGCTCAGCGGTACCGAAGGAGAGAGAGAGGTTCGTGGGAGTCTCAGAGCAGTCACTCGCCAAAGCAGGCCAGCGAAGTTGGTGCTGGATGCGCTTCGGAGACGCAATAATGCGGTTAGCAGAGAAGCAGGTTTCAGACTTTGGTTGACTAGTCACCTCAAGAGGTCCAACCAAAGTACCGCATACACTCTTCAATGAGATAGGTGTCACACATGACACAACAGTCTGGACTACTGGTGTCGGGTGACGATGTGTCTTTGGGTGAATGAAGATCGAACTTTATCAGTGCGTTGCGCATGCAATTGGTGTCGTTTGCAGTGCCGAGTTCATGCAATTCCCTCTTTGTTCCCAGCTGCCAAATTCAAGTCATATGTGGGTGTGGCAGGCGTCAGGCTGTGCAGTCACAGCAACCCACAAGTCCTTCCTACTCGTCAACCCACCGACCGTCCTGCTCATGAAGGCACCCTCCCGACCTCGCAACCCTAGACCCGACCTCGCTTCTGTCCCCTCCATCTTTCGCAGGAAATTCAAAAACTTGCGAAAGCTACCCACAGAAATCTGGGAACGAGTTCTGGGCCTCGTTGCAGAGCTCCCGATTTCCGATGATTTGGCAAAGCGCACTTTTTACTCCTGTTGCCTCACCTGTCATTCGTGGGTTCCTAGGGCACGACATATGCTCACACTCTATCGAGCGACTACGCGCACCGTAATTCGGTCGAGAGAGGACCTCGATCTCGTCATGCGTAGCCTTGATCGGTCCTCGGTGCGCCGCTATACCGTGACCCAGCTTATCATCGAGCCTTTTAGCCACGATCAAGCTTGGGTCTCCTCGGCCGCCATCCGCCTCGGTCCCCTGCTGACGAACGTCAAGCTGCTCGTCTTCAGCATGGTCGACCTGACAAGGACGCATCATGACTTCTATCGGGCCTGGGCTCATCTTTGCAAAGTTGAAAGCCTGGTCGTAGAACGAATGCAATATTCAAGGTGGACGCAGATCGGTCGTCTGATCTCAGTCATTCAACCAGAGCGCGTCAATATACGAACGCGTACCAGCGAATCCACCCTTCACCCTGGCCGACAATACCCTGAAGCACCAGATATTTCTCCACCGTCTCGCAGCGCGTTACGCTGCCTGCCGATACTTGGCCAACGTCATCACACGTTGGAAATATGCATTGCGTTATCGGACATCCGAAGAATGTGCAAAGACTGGGTCTTTCGCATGTCGCTGTTGCGACATCTACACCTCCGAGTCGACTGGCCGTATGAGCCATACCCAGAGCTCTTGAAAGATTCCGCTGGTGTATTCGGCAATCTAGCCAAAGTTTTCCAAGATCTGAGTAGAAGGCATTCTCAAACCGACAACTCCACGACAAGCATCAGAATAGAGACCCAGATGTTCGATATATGTCTCTGTCAAGATGGTACGCCTTCCATTTCTTGCCACGGCCTTCCTTTTCTCAGTCATCTTGGACAATAGGGGTCGGGAAAACTTCATTGGAGGTGACTTTTTGCTTGAGCAGCTTACAAGATGCCCATCGCCTGGAGATTCTCGGACAGCTTCTCGTGGATCTGTCAGTGTCATCTCCGCGCTTCGACGGTGTATCATTGAACTTTCCCAAGTCCGCTCGATATCTCGGTTATGAGAATTGTATGATGTACCCATTGGAGGACCTCGACAACGATATCATAGAAGGTTGGAAGGACGTCGACACTGCTTTCGTATCTCCAGGATTTTCCCAGAGCACATGGAAGTTTACCCTAGAAGGGATCGAAGACCTGCCTCGCCCAAGTGATGTCCGGATCCAATTTCTGCGAAGGCTACTTACTTGTTCGATGCAGCGAAACGCCTCCCTGATCTGCCAAGAAAAATGTTTCTACTCCGAAGTCATCGAGTAAGTGATTCTATTGCAGTACAAGAAAAGCACTGAATAGTGACTTGAAACTTCAGGGACCACGATCCTAAGGACAACAGCAAAGAAGCTAGGATCAAGCGTTGGTTGACTAGTCGCCTCATGAGGTCTGACCAAAGCACTGCGTAGTACACTCTTCAATGTAAGAATCATATACGAACGAGCGGTCCCTCTCTCCAGCTTTCTGGCTTCAGGTTCGAGATGGACTTGGACAGTCTCATATATCAAAAACGTAAGTAAAACAGTACCGGATTTCTAATCAACCTTGAACTCGTCCAAAGCTTGGCGCAAGAAATCCCTGGCATGAGTAATCTGCAACCATTCGCTCGGCTGTTCTGCATGCAGCACGCGCCCCGGTCGTTGTACAAGATCGGGCGCATACCGGACAGCAAATCCCACATAGGACTCTGTTCCTGTAGGGACATCGATGGTGAGCTCGAAGCGAGTGAACTCCCAGCCTGCAGGGACAACTCCGTCTATGCGAACAGTGCGGTTTACCACGTCGTAGCTGATCCTCTTGAACTCCAGACCAAGACCGATACCGATCGCTTTGCTGTAGGCTTCCTTGAGAGCCCAAATGGAGTAGAATCTGCTTAAACCTTCCTCTTCTGATATGCCGGGAGAAGGAAGGAGAACGGCGAGTTCTTCTGCTGTGAGCTGCGAACGACTGTCAGAACGCGAGCTTTGGCGAGCTGAACCTGTACATACCTGCTCGGTAAACACTTCAACGAAGCCTCTGAAATTATGGCGTTTGGGAAGGTGTAATTTCATGACGTCTACCCCGACTTTGTAGTCCGGAGGATCTGGGTTTAGATCTGGCCCACTGGCGAACGCCATCCCAACGACACCATTGTCATGGGTGATGCTGTAGCCTATGGCCTCAGGAAGTCCTGGGACATTCTGAGTTCGGCATAGCAATAGTCAATAAACATCCCATCCTGGTATGGATGGACGTGCCATGTACGGCTTGCCTGCGCGAGTAACACCAAACTTCATCGCGGCTCGCGCAATACCCTGCTCTTTCAGCAAGAGCTGAGGTAGCAATCTACCCATGAGGCTTCCTGAGGAAACAATATAGGAAAATCTAGTAAGATTCGGAACAAAAGAGAGCTCCTACTGAATGTATCTTCTTTGCGGTAGTATCTCAGGAGTCGAGCCTGCTGCGCGGAATCGAAGAGGCCCATCGCTTCCTCGGTAATCTGTGCAAGTCAGCGAGCGCTAAGAAACAGCAAAATCAAATCGCACCTCTTTCAGTTCCTCCACCTCGTTGGGTGCGAATACGACAGCTCTTACTTGCCACATTTGCGGTCAAATTCTGTTTTGAAGATGGTGGTCAAGAGCGAAGTCTTTCTGAGACGCGTCCGAAACTGTCCTCAGATCGGCAAGCAATCTTCCGGCGCTCCGGATGACAATTCTATTCCGCTCGGACTGATACCTGGCAGACACCGTGGACACCTTCCTTCTGTCCTTATACCCAATCATCTCTCCCTGGACGATGGCGCCTTCACCGCGACACTTCGTGTCGCTTGGGATATTCATTGTAGACGAATTCGAGTTCATCGGGGCGGATGAGAAGACTGTGGCTCGCCGGACTTCGGACCCCCAGGTGAGTTGCAATGTTAGCAGCTGATCCGAGGTCGCTATCATCGTCGAGTATGTCAATCGCGAAACTGGATTTCTCAAACGAGCTACAGATTGGTGGGGGCGGCACCTACGCCAGTATTGGTGCTCGCATATGGTACTCCTGGCTTTGACAGGAGCGTTGTACCATGCTGACAGATCTGAAGGCTACCAGAGGACAAAGTCGGGATGATTGTAGACCGTGGCCACGACTGGCCGAATGATATACAAAAACAACTCGAAGTTTTTGGGAAGGATATGTGGCTATTCAGAGACGATGCGTCCCGTAGCACCACGAAACACTTATCGCGGTGATACTAGAGAGTGAGCACGACCCACAAGCTCAGTTCGCAAGTTGATTCTCATCGCTCTTTCTTCGTAGCTTCCAGTATTTGAATCCTCGTTTACGCATCACCCCTCGAGACTTGGCTGATACAAAACTCGAACGTCCTGACGCACTTCACTTCATCTGCTCTCCAACTCGCGCAAAAGTGATCATGTCTGAGGTTGCTGACGCAGACTGGTCACCCATCACCATTTATGAACCGATACCGGTGCGACGTTTGGCTTGAATATTGAGGATTCTCTGACCTGGGATCTTCAGGATAGATGTATACCCCAAGAGCTCCCATCTTTGCTAGATGTGCTTCCAGACATCTCTATTCTGAGGTATGTTCGACACGATTCGCAAGCAATACTCGCGGGTGACCGGAGATCTATGCAGCCCGAACGCTGAAGAAGCTTTGTCATTACTCTCCATGCATGTTCCCGTCACGAAAGTGGCAGTTGAAGAAGCTTGCAACCAATTTCTCAAGTTTGGAGTTGGCTCGGACGGGACGGGCAGCGTCATTATTCGCAGCGGAAATCTTGGCGCGTATGTGGCCAGCTCTCAGCGGGCGGGAGTGTGGGTAGATGCATATTGGACGCCTGAAGACGAAGAGAAGGTCGTCGACGTCACCGGTATGTGCACCTCAGCTTTCATTGCAAACCTGTCTCTTACGAATGAACAAACTCTCGCAACGTCAGGTGCCGGAAACGCGTTCCTCGGAGGCCTCGCTGCTGGTCTCAAATTCACAGGTGGTGATGTCTTCGAAGGTGACCGAACACACTTGCTGTGGCACAATCGCCCGCTGATTCCACGCCGACTAGCTTTGTTATACGCATCTGTATCAGCGTCCTATGTGATTGAACAGGAAGGTTTACCGGTTGTATCCAGAGAAGAAAAAGACCAGGAGGTGTGGAACGGCTCTTCTCCACATAAGAGATTGGATGCTTTGAGAAGCAGAATTACAGTCACAGGTAATACTCATAATTTACAACAGTCTGATACCGGACCGAATACGAACATTACTTATACAGGCTAATCATATGAACGAAATGTCCAGAAGACGAGTAAATGAAACGATGGAATGCTACTGGATACAAAATGTCACTGTTGAGTGGACTGGAACTTCGCTCTACTCGCCGCAAAGAGCTCTTCTTGCTGTCTAAGGAGCTCCTCCTCGGTCAAACCAGAGGCTTCGAGCTTCCCGACCTTCTTCTCTCGCTCCTGAGGCACATGTTTGAGGTGACTGTGATCGCGTTAAGAGGGTGTATTGCAGACGTACCTTCACTTGCTGCTTATGATCCTTCAAAACATCCTCCACCTCGGCCGTGAAGGTCTCAAATCCAAGACGCTACATAGAACGTTGAGACCCATCGGTCGACCCTCAAACATCATGCCCACCTTCAAAGCAGATATTATGTGCTCTGGTGCTATGGTCTTTTTTGACTCTTGCTCGCATATCTCATTGGCTTCCGACGATATCAAGTGGATGAATTCTGAAAGATATGTAGGTCGTCAGGACTGACAAGATTTGAACATAAGTGAGAATACTTCACCTACACAACACTCAATGACTAGATCTCGGGTCTCCTTTGCACATGCAACATCGCTTGGTAGAAGTTCTAAGGGCCAATATGAATTCCGAATAACCGTCAGCGTTGCCTGAGTGGTAACAACTTGAACTTACCTGCAATCATTTTCGCAACAGTGGCCTTGGGTAGCGATAGATCGTCATCAGTGCCAGGTGCTCCTCCGCCATGACCTTCGTGGTCAGACATAAGTGTGTCGTGTCGTGAGAGTAGGGATGAGGACGGAGGCGTTTAGTGGACAGTTGAACGGGCGCGAGTTTCTCGCGAAAAACGCGCTAGTGGCTGTCTCTTTTATAGCACGCCGCCGCTTGCAGATTGCGCGCCTATTCCCTTCCACAATACCTTCATCATGTCGGCGGTACGTCCTTGCTGAAATCCCTCTCTGGTGTGCCGAGCTGACGTTCAATTGCATGTCAGGTTAATCCCGTCAACCCCAAACCTTTCATGCAAGAACTGACGGGCAAGCCTGTCTATGTTCGACTGAAGTGGGGATTGGAGTACAAAGGTTTCCTGGTCAGCACGGATGGGTACATGAACCTCCAAGCGAGTCTTTTTCAGCTGGTGTCCAAGGTGTACAGAAGATCTAATACCCATGTAGCTCGCGAACACTGAAGAGTTCCAAGATGGAAAGTCAAACGGTGCATTGGGCGAGGTTTTCATTCGGTGAGTTTGATCATCTTCATTATCCAACACACACTCACCCCTGGTTCTTAGGTGTAACAACGTGTTGTATATTATAAGTCCATTTCTCGACCGTGTATGCCATTCCTTTGATACTTATCTTGTCCTTTACAGGGAGGCCCCTCCGGAGTAATCGCAGTCCCTTCTTGACGACTTCCCAGAGTATCACTCTCCAAAACCGTTTATAACGGCGTAGATCCCGCGATATCATGCGACTGTTGTAGGTCGACTCGGCGATCGACAGAGACCACCGCGCTGTATCTAGGTATATATGAGGAGTATGTACATTAGCTCACCCAACGGCCGACAATGATATAGCTAGCCTCTACTATCGATCCTTCCGCTCCGTCGCGACTTTCGTCGTATCAGTGTGAGGTTGAAGCGATCCTCGACAAGATCTTTGTCGGCAGAGCACTGGGGCATCCAGAACGCTGCGCGTGAATGGGTTGCGAACTCCCGAAGGGGCGCATCATTTTTCCTCTGGACGGCCCTCTATTGGCATATCCAAGCCAACCCTGCGAGCAGTAGCCTTCACTCGCTCTTCGGTTGTTAGATCGTGCAGAGGGTTGTATCGCTCCAGAAGGACCTGTTTGAAGATATTGAGACGATACATTACGACGCAGCCTTGCGATTACGCACCTTGTGCATCCTCTGTGACCGCAATAGTGTTACCAAGTTCCCCATATCCCTTTCGAATGTCTGCTCATCTTTGGTCTGACAGCTGCGTTCGAAGATTGTCCGAAAATGCTTAGAGATATGAGGGTTTCTCGCTGAGCGAGATACGGGTGACTGGTGGCGCGAGAGTGAGCTAGTCACTTTCTATGAGCAGAGGATCTGTACTGACCGCTTGATTCACTTCTCGAACAATCGCTCGATACAGCGATAGTCGGCCATTGGTTGTCATATCCTGTCAGACGTCGGCGTTTCCAGCAATCGGGCCAAGAGTGAGAGGGCAGATTGGTACTAGGTGAGAGTCACGACGCAAGGAGACCGTTGAGGCAGCCGCAGGCGCAAGAAGACGCGTTTATTAGACGCTGAACGGGTTGCTCACAACGAGATTGGCAAAGGTCCAGCGAGAGAGATGAGAACTTCTCGAGCAACTCAAGCATGGAGAGCGGAAGACAGACTATGTGGCTCTAGTATGATTCACTCAATGTATATGATGATAAGCCTTGTTATGACTGGGTTTCCGCTATGACAGTTGTAAACACCAGACCGGCATCGTGGCTGACAGATACATGGAGATTGTATTTATGAGGATGTCTTGCAAGTGAAGAGTACAGTAAGATTGGCTTCATGCCGTCCTCTGGATCGAAAGAGTTGTAAGTGTACTCTCTCCACGTAGTCCGAAGGGGATATAGAGCCTTGTATGCCGACTCTTTGATACTCCAGCTGATGAAAAACATGAGCAAGATCCCACAGAGAGAGTATGTGTCTCATACCGCACTGCCAGAAAACGCGTTCTCCGAACGTCATCCATCGGAGGTATACTCTGCCATGCAGCCAACTCCTTTTCGCTGAGGATCCGCTGAGCGAATCGAGAAGGACCTCGACGGTGGACAAGCGCGGCCACTCGTGACAGGCTCACAACGTCGACTCCAACACCGACAATACCCATTCAGAAGCACAAGGGTAGACGTGTTGGTGTCCGAACGGAAAGCAAGACCTTGAGGATGAAGGTCAAGTTGAAGAAGCTGCGTCGATAAGCGCTTGCTGTCGATCAATTTGAATCGGGAAGAGATCTCGACTACAGATCTCTCGATTTTACATGTTTGCACTCGACCACTGGCACCGTCGACTACTAATAGCGAGGTGGGCACAATCTTCTTTGTTGCTGAACTCAGAAACTTCACCTGAAAAAGCAGAAGATCACGATGGCTTCCGCTTCAACTTCATACATCGCTGCAGCCGTGAACCGACACTCGCATGCCGCTTCTGTATCTTCTGCGTCATTGGTTGCTTACGGCTCTGCAAAGTACATTGCCTTATGGGACATCGAAGTGAGCGGTCTCGTATATTTCTTGGCATGAGCAGCATTGATTTCAGGCATAGGATTCAGCGGATGCCGGCGTATATCAGACTGTACCAGGTCATGAAAGCATGATCACGGCGGTCCGCTTCCTGCCAGACGGTAATCTTATGACCGCAGACGACAAAGGTGTTTTGCGCCATTGGATGAGGACAGGGGACGAGGTAAGTGCTGATCATGATATTCTCGTCGTCACATTCTTATTGATTCTTAGTGGACGAGCCATAGTGTAATCGCTGCCCATAAAAGTGCGATATCATCGCTGGCTGTCACCGATACCTGGATAGTCTCAGGTGCATCCGACTCTCAAGTCAAGACTTGGCGTGTCACGCAAGGTACTGACTCTGAACGCGCGAGTTGATTACGTTTCTCACATTGCTTTGCTTGAAGACACCTTGCAGCCGGCAGGTTGTCTGTCTTTAGGCGGGAGATACCCGCTCTCACTCGAGCTGACTACGCTTCCGAAATCCAGCGGTGAGTCTTAGTTAAATTCTGGTGGTAACTTGTCTTAGTGTACTGATACTGTATTCCCAGCCCTTGTGCTGGCTATTGGCACCACGGATCGAAATATACAAATCTGGATTCGTTCCGACGACAACGTCAGTCACTATGCGACTCGTATCAATTATTTCCCTGATAATCCCGACATTAGTTTGTGCAAGCGGCCACGCTATCCGGCCATGAAGATTGGGTGAAGGCACTTGCATTTCGACCTCTTGATGGGAGAACAGATTGTTTGACACTGGCTTCCGGCTCACAAGATGGAACTATCAGATTGTGGAACATCGAACCTCGAGCCAAATCAGCACCGTCTGGTGCAACACAGGATGACCTGTTAGATACTTTTGAAGAGGCCTTGGGCGATCTGACCGATGCCGAAGAAGGCGGTAGGCAAATTTCTTTGAAGAGACACATCGTGACCATCAAAGGTGATGACAGTGCGTGAGTGGTTATTCCTTCCTACAATGCTGGCGGTAAATGAGACTCTCTGCAGACTTCGGCAATATACTATCACGTTCGATGCTCTCCTCATCGGTCACGAAGCGGGCGTCACGTCATTGGCGTGGAGGCCACCTCTCAGCAACTCCCAGGATGCCCAAACGCTGCTGTCGACCTCCACAGACTCGTCGGTCATCCTGTGGTCGCCTTCTACGGTCATCACTGCCACAAAGGACGGCTCCACTTCTCTGTGGATTAACAGACAACGGTTCGGAGACGTGGGCGGTCAAAGATTGGGCGGTTTCATCGGCGGCCTTTGGGCCCGAGGTGGCCAGGAGGTGCTTGCTTGGGGTTGGAACGGCGGTTGGCGTCGCTGGCGACAACGACATATCCACGGGAGCCCCGTTGAAGAGTGGGGAGAGATTGGTGCGGTCACAGGCCACAGCGCTCCGGTGAGAGGTGTATCGTGGAGTCCCAACGGAGAGTATCTGTTATCTGCGAGGTAGGTCTGCTTGTTGTACTGTGACGCTCTTCATCTTAGAGTGCTTGAAACATTATAGCTTGGATCAAACCACCCGTATACACGGTGCAATACCCCAAGCAGAGACAGGAACGTCAACCTGGCACGAGCTCAGTCGTCCTCAAGTCCATGGATACGACCTCATAGATGCCGTATTTCTCACATCTACTCGCTTCGTTAGTGTTGCCGACGAGAAAGTGGCTCGCGTTTTTGAGGCCCCGAAGGAGTTTGTCACTTCCATTGAAAGTCTCCGGGTGGCGGAGCTAGGCCTGGATCAAGTGAGCAAGTCTGCAGCATCGCCTGTGGCCGTTTTTTCACCACCGATTTCAGGATGATCGTCCTCGCGCGGCGACGGTTCCCCCACTAGGACTGTCGAATAAAGCAACAGTTGACGGTAATTGCATTCCTATATGTTCGGGTTACCGTGTTTCTGGCTTCTGACCCTGGTTGCAGTTGTCGAAGCGAACGAAGCTGTCCCAGCGGATAGCTCGCGCTCAAATCGCCGTCCGTTTGAAGGCGAATTAGCGGCCATCACGCTATGGCCTGAGGTCGAGAAGGTCTTCGGCCATGGATACGAGGTTTGTGCAGTGAAAGTGATATCAGGTGTATCTTACTGATCCGATTCACAGTCCATTGCCCTCGCCGCCTCGAACGACAGATCCATGGTAGCCACAGCGTGCAAAGCCACGACTGCAGACCACGCCGTTGTTCGCGTCTACGATACGACCAAATGGCAGCCCGTCGGAGAACCGCTTGCAGGACATTCTCTCACTGTCACGAAAATTGCCTTCAGTCCCGATGACAAGTATGTCGTCTCCGTGTCTAGAGACCGAACGTGGAGACTGTTCGAACTTTCGTCGTCGAACGGTATGATTTCCTAATCTATGGCCCGTCGCATGCGCTCTAAACGGACTCTAGAAGGTTACCGACCTATTGCCGCGGATATGTCTCATGCCAGAATTATCTGGGATTGCGACTGGGCTCGAGAAGGTGACATCTTTGCCACCGCGTCCCGCGATAAGACGGTGAGACAAACTTTCAATGCCGAAGGTAGTTTGACTCAAAATTCTATATTCCTATAGGTCAAAATCTGGTCCCTGAACAACTTGGGCTCCCAGAAGTGGACGGCAGCAGCTACGCTCAAGTTACACGAGGCCGCCACAGCTGTGGCGTTAGCCGCAGAAGACGGCGACGGCAGGTGCGTCAAAAGTTTTCACCTCTTCCCTTGGATGTCACTTAGAATTCTGTATGCACAAGACGGAGGATAGCAATCGGTCTCGAGACCGGAGAAATCTTGGTCTTCTCTGGAACGAAAGCCGACGTTTCGGAATGGACGGAGGAGCTACGTCTCGACTCCAAGTAGGTGGTTGCAAAGAACGATCAGAAGTACGTACTCAATCGAACCCGTTACAGGAAAGCGCATGTCGATCAAATCCACCGTTTGGCGTGGCGGCCCGGCCAACATGGAGAAGCAAAGCAGCTAGCAAGTTGCAGTGAAGATGGTACATTGAAAGTATTACTTGTCCGTACTGGAATGATATAAAAGCCAATCATCCGCAATACGGCGGCGGCGAGGAGATCGGGGAGCAACGAGAACGATGGGAGAGAGAAAGCTACGCAGTATACAGTGAGGACCAAGCGGTACCGGGAACTAATAATGAAACAATTTGTAGGTTGTACGGTGGTGTAAGGGTATATAACACAGTAAATGCGTGGAAGTGCGCTTTGATATATGGGCAAGTTAGTATGAAGAGAGATCAGACAGCCAGGATGGGGCAAAGCAGACGTGATAGGGATACACAAACAATGCAAGGACGCCATTAAACAATATCGCGGAGGCTCATGGGAACTTCGGGCTGTGAATGAGAGATCAGTGTTAGAATCTAGGAAAGACTGCAACACACATACGCATTTAATCCTACGGAAGCTCCGTCAGTAGATGCCGACGTGATAGATGGCAAGAAAGACTCACTTGTAGAAGCATTCTATGGAGCGTAACATTTCAACGTCACCTCCTGTGGCTGTAACAAAGTTGACAACAACACCAGCGCGAGAGTAGCCAGAGGCATTAGCAGGCGCGACACTGATACTCAATCAGTACTGGATGCACAGCGTAACTGAGATGAAAACTCACCGATGAGCATATTCTTCGACAGCCTTTGGCAGATCTACAATGAAGTTCTTAGTTAAACCATCAAACATGTCCTGAAAATCACTCACCGTAATTGATAATCAGAGGGACTTGCGCGACCTCTGGCGGCTTTACTTGAACATCATACACCACGAGGATCTTCGTGGTGGTCTGACGAATCACGCCAGTCGGAGTTGGTGGGCTTCGGAATTTATTCAAGGCGGCCAACTTGGTTCCGGCGTTCATATCGCCATGCTGAATGATATACGAGATCAGTATAGGGAGTTCATGCATCGAACATCGAGGACGTACCAGAGGGACAGCATCCAACCCTCGGGAAGCCAGCTTATACACGACTGCGTCCAACGAAGTCATGCCGCCGACGTGGATGACGGCCTGCGGAACGTCCAAGTCATCGAACAGATCCGCCAGGGCATCAAGCTTCCACTCTCGAGCTTGAGCGGTCTCCGCACTGGAGGCACCTCTACCGGAGCCAATGATACCGAGACCAGTAGCGGGTAAAGGCGCCTCAGAGCGGCCGCCAGCTGTGAAGGCGAGATAGAGGTAGAACTGTCGTAGTGCGCGAGCACCCTGGCTCGTATCAGCATGAGTGACGTTGCCGTCGCGGCGCACCAAGACACGGACGGGCTCTCTGAGTTGTATAGCGGTGGCCAGGTTCAACACGTCCTGAGGAACGGTGTTGGAGAACAGAGCGGTTTGCCGTTCAATGGGTCCAGATCCGTTCAAGTCCAGAGGGGGCACAGGGGACACGGAGAGTCGTCGATTCTGATTGGGGGGTATCAATGACGAAGCCGATCCGTTGTCCAGGTTCGTGAACGAAGTTTGTGCTGTGGGGGTTGCGGAACCGAGAGGCCGCGACCTAGCAGGTGGAAGAAGCTTGACGATGTTGAAGACGAAGTCGTGAAGGTTGCGAGCAATGAGCTGATCAACCTCGTCGAGCACGAGGAACCGGACTTCGGAGCCAGAGAGTCCACCGGGAGACGTGAACAAGGCGTGAAGCTTCTGCGGGGTACCACAGATGATGTGCGGCATATTTTGCTGCAGAAGTCGCAGTTCCTGGCTGTTATCACTGTTCACCGAAGCCGAGCCAACACCTAGAGCAGATTTGACACCAACAGGACCACCAAGATCTCTGATCATTCGCTGAGCCTGTGTCGCTTGATCAACAGTAGTGGAGATCATCACCACAACTGGTCCGTGCGTGGTACCCTGACTCACGCCATAGACGAGGGCGGTGTGTATCGCAGGGATAACGTAGGCAGCGATCCGTTCTTGCGTGGGAGGGGCTTGTGCGATGATATCCGCACCCTTTAGAAGGAATGGTAGCGCTCTCTGTTGAATTTTATTCGGTGGGCCAACACTATCTCACGGCGTCAGAGCATGCTCGAAAAGGAACAAGGGATGAGCTCACCCAAACGTGCTGAGGGACCGAAGGAGGTCTGGAGCCAGAGCTAACTGCTCCCATTTCGTTACCGTTGGTCCATCGCGCGAAGATTGATTGCTCATGAGTGATTCACCCTGTAAGAACACGGATGAGATTCCACGCGTGCCACATTTAGCTAACGAGTTTGCCACATACCCCTGCAGAGTCTCTGCGCGAGAGTGTTGATACAGACCGCCTCTTGTCGCGAAAAATGTCGGGGCGACCCAACGCGCTCGGTCCAGACTCTGATGCACGAGGCGGGAGATCTAAAGTGCCAGCGGACCAAGTACGCATGGGCGGGTTGGACATGCGCTGGTTTGGACGCATATCCGCACGTCCGCCGGGAAGCCCATGTCCGAGACCATTGCCGTTAGCCATTCCGAGGGGAACCATCCGAGGGTTGAAGTCGGCTATTTGGGCTGCGGCATTAGAACCGAGCATCTGAGCACCGCTGAACGAACCGCCAATCTGCATCTTCTGCGCCGCAGACATGTTCAGCAGTTGGTCAACGGTGCTTGATATCGAATGCAGCCGCTGTGATATATCGGCCATATCCTCCGGAGGGGGGACCTGGTTGGGGGCGATATTACCAATGATCGAGCCTCGAGGTCCAGCCGAGAACGACTGTGAGGCGGGGTTCGTGGCGAACGGGTTGCTGAATTCCGGAGCAGTGTTCGTGTTGATGTACCTCTCCAGCAGTACCCTGACCTTGCGGTCCACATCGGTCACTTGATGCTGGATCTCTCGAGAGTTTGCCTCCAATCGTACTAGACGATCCAGCACGTCGTTGAACACCGGCGAGTACTTCAGCTGGTTCTCCAAGCTGGAGATCACATCTACGCTCGATGCGAACATGCCCGAGTCCATTGAGGACGCCGGCGACGACGACATGAGCGGAAGATTGCTGAAAGAAGCCGATCGGTTGTTGTTGGGCTCGATTGCGACGGGCGGGGTGTTAAGCCTGCCATTGCGACCCATGACTGTCGTGTAGAGCGCGTTCGGAATCATCGACCCGTTCGTTCCGTTCGCATGAGCAAGACCAGGGGCGTCCTCCGTATCAGGTATGGTCTCCAGAACTGATGACATACTGGGCTCTCGGATTGAGGATGGCCTCTTCATTAAGAACCTTTCGGTATCGACACCTCCGATTCCAGGTGAGTGACGTGCGAAGTCATTTTGGGCCTGGTAATGGGCAGATGCGTCTCCTCGAGTGTCACGGCCATCCTGTGAGGACGGGCTGGGCGACGAGACCACCGAACGGTAGTCCGACGGCGAGATGGAGAGCGAAGACGTCGAGTTGTTAAACTGCTCTCGGTTGATAACCTTGAACCCTAAGCCGTGACCCTTGCTCTCGTCCTCCCTTGCCAACGCAGCCTGCGCTCCAGCACCTCCGGGGAAAAAGGGGGTCGACGATGGGTTTAAGGCGGGACTCCTCGACATGGTTTCCATACCAAACGAGTGTTGTGTGTCGATGCGTGCAGCAAGCACACTGAAGACGGATGCTACCAAAGGGACGGACGAGCATGAACTACGGAGGGCCCATGCGAGTGCGGGGAAGGAGGCGCGTACCGTAGATGCGTTCGGCCTATTGCTGGGCTCGTCCCATCCAGAACAGCGAGAGAAGAGAAGGAAAAGAATACGGAACAGAGGATGAGAGAGGATATGTCGTGAATGCGGGGGCAGCAGAGTGGCCGGGCGAAGTGGAAAGGGCCAACCCGCCAGCAGTGCGTTGGTTGGGCCAGGGCGAGATCTCAGGCTGTTTATGTAGTGAAGTACAATTAGCCGGCAGCTGATGCATCATTGCCTCGCATGCAACACTCCTCCCATTCAGAATCAGCCCTCCATCACTCAATCAGCCGTAGCGTCTCCTTCCAATCATTTCACACCCATCACCCCGTCACTGGTCCCTACCAGTGCAGCGACAGCTGTAACATTCGTTCTATTATCCTACATACAACAATCGCCAACCACTCGACTCTCGCGACACCATACCCATTGTCTGACAGAGACCCGGCGATAAGGAACGTGCGTACCACGAGGGCTATTGCAGGCGAGACTGGGCCTGAGTTCAATCACAGCACGCAGAAATTAAACAGGAGTCCATTGAGGCGTCGATTAGAGACGTCATGCATCATGACGCTCTTACACCGTAATATCCCCGTCGCACACTCACACAACCGTGTTTGCGAGAGACATACCCATGACGACTGGCTTTCGGGGCAGAGGCTTCAGCTGCTGCTGGTACTGGCCTTTGGAGTTGCCACCTGCAGCATAGTTCAAAGGGACGACCTCGGTACGATTGACAGTAACCCGTCTACGGCAACGATCAGCGACAACGATTCCTTGAAACGCGAATGAACGTAAACGCACTTGAAGGCATGCCATTTCGCTTGCAGAGCAGCCATGGCTGCAACAGCAGGATCCATGCTCTCGGTCTTCTCCTCACACTGGCGCTGAATCTTCTGGAACTCGGGAAGCTTGAGAACATCCTGTGTGACCTGTGCACATCCCAAGTTAAGAACAAACTGGACAAGAGGTGATCATTTCCGGACGTACGAAGATCTGTGAATCGTTCCATTTCGTTCCGTGCAGGCGGAGCGCTCGATTGGCCGCGAAAGAACTCTTGAACTCGACAGAAGCGTATATGTACGACTTGTCCTGATCTGCAGCATCGACGGCTGGTCCGACGGATACACTTCCACCAGCAGCTCGAATTACGATGCGAGTGACCTCGCCGGCGCGCCGAAAGCACGTCTTCAGATACTCTTCAGTCACGTCCGATCGAAGCTGAAGAGTTCTCAGTAAACCTGGGGTACAATGAAATAACTGATGTTCCTTCCTTACATTGCCAACATATACATAGCGGAAGTGGTAGCTCCGGTAAGTCGCGCGTTTGACCGCGACTTCCTTCCCCTTCCGGACCTTCTTAGCATGCTCAACACGAACCTGGGAAGAAGCACGAGGAAGAGCAGTAGCATTCTGAGGGAGAGATGTTAATGACTCTTCGTCGCCATCAGAGTTTTGGCCACTGGACTCACCAAACGAGAAGAAGATCTACGACCAGCACGAGAGCTGGTGCTGGACAGCGTGTTGTCGCGAAACCGCGCCATGCAGATAGGTTGTGTGGACTAGGTAAGTCGAGGATCACGACTGGACGACAGAGGTACGATGCAGGAGGTAGGGATAAGGATGCATTGAGTTCGAGAGGGCCAGATATACGAACGCGCATGAGGCCAAAGCTACACAGCTGGCCAAGCTGATACCTTGGCAACGATTGCGTAGCTGGCCACGGCACTTGCAAAACGTCGAGATGGGTGGGTAGGTAGGGGGCAAAGCTATGGAGAACAATGAGCAACATGCCAAAGCATAGTGGAGGGCAAAGCACTCGGACTCGGAGTTCGGAAAGAGAAAAGCAAATTCAAAGCCGCCCATAAAGTTGCGCATTACCGGTTTGATAGGCGCCTTTAGTATTCGCGTAGATAAAGGACCTTCTTGATCTGCCTTCGTGTAAGTAACGACCAGCAGCAAACCAGCAGTCAAGTGTTTGTGGGCCAACAGTGTTCAACGTTCAACAGTCTTCAGCCTGCCGCTCTCATCGCCGTTGCGTTGTATCCAGAGCCCAAGCTTCACCGTAGCTCGGCAGCAGGTCCTGAGCTCAGAGTGATCGCATGAGATGATGCAGACTGCAGCACTATTGCGAATTTCTTCGCCGCCGCTTGCAGAACCGTTGCATGTGACGCATTGAAACGTCCTAGTGTCAATGATCCTCAGTGATCCAGGACAACTCACCGCATGGATCAGGCCTAGGCAGGATCCAGTGATGCCGACGTCGATAGACGCGGTGTGTAGCTTTGGAGGCAGCTACTGAGACTCCTACTCTATTAGAGTCTGGTTCGGCTTGAGTTCGACATTGGACGAGGCAACGACCTTTGGGGGGGTCCGCCATCGTTACCTCAGCTGTACTGGTTTTCGAGATTGAGTTCGTGCATATGTGCAACGGCATGAGAGGACTCGGAGCTGGCACAGTACCAAAGTTGCAAGAGTGCATTACGAGCGCACTGGTAATCCTGTCGAACCTGGTCAAAGGAATAAGTGTATACCAAGCAGGAGCAAAGAAAACAAAAAGGGAAGATACGCAACACCCATTGGGGTCGTTCAGGACAAAGCTGAGAGCTGAAAAATTGGCTAAGCGACATTGATGTGAGGGTAGAACACGGAACGCCCTAGTAAAAGGCGAGGGCGTTGTCTGTTTGCACCACCCTCTGTCGCTACCAAACACTGCCAAATACGTCACCCCCTTGCTGCACTTTTGCATTTTGTCCAAGCGACGGGTTACAGCGCTAGCTCTCACGGCCTGCCAGGAGTTCCCAGCCCTGCTTACCGTGACTACCATACCATCCTCCTTCATCTCCATCGTCATCAGCGCAATGGCAAGTAAGGAAGACAAGTTGAAACTGGTGGCCTCCTCAACCCTCCGTTCTCTCTTCTCTTCTCAGAAGATCGAGACCCCGATCCCTGCCTTCGATCTCCTCGCTCGCGTCATAGCAGCAGGTCCTCCCTCGGGGATCCTGCCGGACAACGAGAAACCTCCCACATTCCGACTTACCCAGCAGGCCCTCTTCAATCGTATCCTCGAGGGTCTTTCGGAGAACTGGGACTTTGGCAAGATCACGACATACCGCGAAGGCGAGGGAAACCTGACGGTCCTCGAAGTGCGCTTGGGCGAGAGCTCGAGCAGCCTGAAAGCTACTACGCCTGCGCGAAAGCGCAAGAGAATTGTCGACGAGGATGCGGATTCGGCCGCGGGCAATGCAGATGAGGAGGAAGATGGAGTCAAGTTTAAAGATCCTGCCCCAAGTACCCTGGATAGCTTGAGCAAGGATATGCGGGAGGTGTATTCGCTACTGCAACGGGGAACTGCTAGGGGTAGACTTTTGGCCGAGCAGGTGCGTACTCCTTTTCCTTGTCTGCGTACCATAGACTGAACGTTTCTTCATTCCTCAGTTCAAAACTGTCACCGGCAGCTTCGAGCCAATTTGTCCTCATATCACGAAGGAAGATTGCGCGAAGTCGCGTCGAGCCTTAGGAGTGACTGACGCGTCTGCGAGCCCCATATGCGATCGGATTCACTTCCGTCCCCTTATACGTCCCCATACAGACCCTGCGCTAGGACACTGCTCGTATCTCAACACTTGCTACTCCGAGCCGACATACGCCCAGTCACCTTCTATTCCGCCCCTTCCATCTCACCGGCCTCACGGGTATGGTCAGCAAGGCGGACAGGGCTCTATCAGTCTTCCTAGTGGGCTGGGCGCGGGTGGTAGAGGCAAGGAGAAGGCGCCGTGTCGGTACTTGCACTTTGAAGTCGATTGGGATGGAGGCGACCTCGCGTCAATGACCGATAAACGCTTGGAGAAACGGCTACCCCATAAGCTCGGGATTGGGCTGGGTCCAACCGGGAAGCTAGCTCCTCCGGTATGCTTTCTCCTCGATTCTCCTCTTTCGATGCTCATAGTTCTTTCCAGCTCCCACCTCAGTGGATTAATTGCGACCTGCGTCGGTTCGATTACTCAGTGCTGGGCAAGTTTCATGTCATTATGGCAGATCCACCTTGGGATATTCATATGAGTGTACGCATGGTCATCCCTTGGTTTCCTGCTCTCGCTGACGAGCCATGCAGCTGCCGTATGGTACCATGACCGACGACGAGATGAGAGCAATGCCCATCCCAACGTTGCAGGACGAAGGACTGCTTTTCTTGTGGGTAACCGGTCGGGCTATGGAAGTCGGGAGAGAATGCATGCGTGTCTGGGGGTACACTCGCGTTGATGAAGTCGTCTGGGTGAAGACCAATCAGGTATGCATCCAAACTTCATCCACAGTCTCTTTGCTAATTGCTAGCTCATCTCATAGCTCCAGCGAGTCATCCGCACCGGCCGCACAGGCCACTGGCTCAACCACACCAAGGAGCACATGCTCGTTGGGGTGAAGACCGTCACGGACGAGCAAGGCAACCTGAAGTTCCCCTCCTGGGCGAACCGCGGCTTGGACACGGATGTGATTGTCTCCGAAGTGCGCGAGACCAGTCGCAAGCCGGAAGAAGTGTACGGGATGATTGAACGGATGTGTCCTGGAGGCAGGAAGATCGAGATTTTTGGGAGAAAGCATAATACCAGGCCGGGGTGCGTGGGCATGTCTCTTTCACACTTCATCGGTAGAGTCTGATTCGGCGACTGTAGGTGGTTGACTCTGGGCAATCAGCTTGGACCAGACCAGGTTTTCGAAGAGGATCTGGCAGCAAGGATTAAAGCTCGGTCAGTACTTTGTTGCTCAGTCTCGGTGCTTCTTGCTAACGACCGGCGTTGAAATTGCAGTTATCCTGAGAGGGCCATCAACCCCAACATACACTCAGGACTCCCTCATGGCATGCGGTAAAGCGGCCTTACCTTTCGTACTTAACACTGGGACTTTATACATGGACAGATGTAGCCTCTAGATACGCTTTGCAAATTGGATTCATTTCTTGGTTCAAATACGAAACAGGCTTTGCTTGGAGAAGGGATTGCATCACAAAATGACAGGTTCACTTGAAAATGTACGCTACGGAGCTGCAAGATCAGAGCAAGGGACATGTCACAACGGTCAAGAAAGCTAACTTAAAAGTGAAAATGCGCAAGAAATGTGTCGAGCAAATAGCTTCAATCACGGTCAACGAAGTCGCCTTCCGCCTCATCCCATCCCAAGGTCTCCGGAGCAATCCCCATGTAGCGCAACATCGTTCCTAGCGAGTTCGTGGCCGTCGGCGCATCAGCTTCTTCATCTACAACCATCTCAGCTTCTTGACCCTCCGCCCGATCCTCTTGGTCCCAGCCCCAGCCGTCCCTCTTCTGACGTTTGGCATCACCTCCGTCTCCCCATGCGTCGTCGAAAGGACGCTTATTGACATTGCCTCCCTCTCCCCACGCGCCGCCCGTTTGAGCGTCAACGTCCTTCACGTACTCCCAGACCGCCCAAGCCACCTCTCTGCCTGCGGTAGTCCACTTCGTGAGCAAGGGTTCCAAGTCGTTTTGTCCACCGAGATCCGCGTCGTGCTTGATTTTGATCGCATGCTTCAGCTTCTGGACTTGCGCCATCAAGTTCTGCATGTTGGACGCTGAGTGGACGCTGGGAGGCTTCGTTGTGGACGAAGACGTCGCCGTGAGAGTGTCTGGAAGCTTCATGGCGGCCAGAGGAGACTTAAACTGTTTCGCGGCACTGGGCGTGAAATCCTTCGAGGAAGTGTGGTCGACTGGCGGAGGGGATATCAAAGGCTTTGGGTCGACTTCCGCGCGAGAGGTGGGGCATTCTTGGCCACCCGGGTTCGAGTAGATCCCATCCTTGCGTAGAAGAGGACTACCATTAGAGATCAATGGGGAACGGAACGCAGTGGCAAGTTTCTTGTATTGCTTCTGTTGGGAGGCTGGAGTGGGTCTTTTCGGGTTGGGAGGGCGAGGAGGCGACAGTAAAGGAGAGTCCAAGTTCTGAGACTGTGTGAATATTAGCATTTTGCTCGAGAATGTTTGCGATGACACTTACTGCACGTTTTGCAACACTATCAAAGCTCCGAGGCGAAGACACCTTGACAGAATCAGCGTCTGAGGTTTCGACCTCTTGAGTGGTTTCCGGCGCAGACTCCGCTGTTGCGAACGCGACGTCAATCTTCATGCCATTCAGCGAATTTTCGTCCGAGTCCTTGTACATAGGCGGAGACGATGACGGAGGAGTAGATGGCATGTCCCATGCTGGAGGAGATGACGAAAAGAGCGGAGGCGGACTGGAAGAAGGCATCGGCGAGGACGAGAGTTCTTCGGGCATTGATGCGTCCTCATAGTCTTCGTCTGGCTGAGAGGCAAGGAGTGGTTCCGTAGGCGCCATGTCGGTGTCTGGCTCTACATGACCATTGGGTGTGATGAAGGATGAGTCTTGAGATAAACTTAGGTTGGACGGGACACTACGGGCGTCAGAAACAAGTCGTAGGCTGGCATCCGAAGTCTGGGAAGCCGGGGAATCCGGATCCGTGCATATTTCGAGACATGGTGAAGCAGTATCGTCAGGACAGGTACCTCCAGCTCCAGAGTCAAAAGTGGCGTCTTCGAACATCGGCACAACAGCCTTATCAACCTCCGGAATTGGTGGCAAGAGCTCTAACCTCGAAGAAGCCGCTTCCGGACCAGATTCGGTAACAGAATCGCTAGCACTGGAATGGATCGACCTGATGTTATCGAGGGCTACTAATGGCGCCGCCGGAGACGGTTGGTTTGGTGTTGGGGATAGAAGGTACATCGCCTCCGAGACGAGGTCCCCAAAAGCATTTTGACTCTCTTGACTTGCTGCGGCGGGTGTACTGGGAGCAAGGTCAGGAGGAAACGGAGAGTCTGCGACAGAGATGTCAAAATTGTCGTCTGCGATGGGAGATCCAGAAGCTGAGGGAATAGCAGAAGCACAGACGTCGACGACAGAGAGGCGGTCTCCCTCTGAAGGATGCATGCCTGTCGGGTAGTCGGAGGGACTTGTGAGAGTGTCCAACAGCGCGGTCGAAGCAGCCAGTACCATAGGCCCAGACCCAGGAAGAGACGAAACAGAGCTCTCGTTCAGTTGAGGTTTCACTGGTGAGAGAATATCGAGGGATCGTCGAGAATCTTCTTCCTGCACTCGGGCACTTGCACCGACAGAATGGACCTCGGACGACAAGCGAGTGAATGCATCCTGCAAACCCGAGGGAGAGGCAGAAACATCTTCATAGATCTCTGGAAAACATGTCGCTTCGCTGTTCGCCTGGGAGGTAATGTGATCGAGTATGATGCTGTCTTCCTGTTGATTGAAGCTTTCATCGTTAGTTTGGATACCGGGCTGCTGTAAGGCAAGTTTAAGAGAGAAGAATACACGCATATAGGCACGTCTGTGTACGAGTAATCAACTTACAGGAAACGAAGCAGTGTCGGATTGAGACTCTGACATCTGCGGATAACGAGATGTTCAGTTGAGTATATGCGCGTGAAAATGAGACAGGCTTACAATACCGGGGGCTATTGGGCCATGCGCAGGCTCACAGGTCGTTGAATGCATACTGCTGGGACCGCTGGCCACGGTATCTAGTAATTCGGGCGTAGCAGTCCGAGTCGCATCGACAGGAGGGTAGATCTAACGAGTGTAAGCGAGTGCAGAAAACGACGGCAAGAACCGCACATACAGGGGAGAGATACGACATGTCAGAGTCGTCTGGGCAGGCTGTACGGTCAGATGAGGGGAGAGACGAAGACGCGACGGCAGGCATCCGATTTTGGATGCATGCAATTTGTGCTTCGGTACCACGTGGCACGACAGTGCTGCATATTCCAGCCATCTCGAGGGTAACACAAGCAGTATGATAGATTTACTCTTGCAGTGAGAGATACAGGTTGAAGAGAGACCACATAATTCGGTAGCACTGTCGAATATCACCAACGGCGAAGACTCTGCATCGCTCATCGCTTGACAGTGCGGCTCTGGACTCGAGGGTCGCCTCTCTCTTGTCTTTTGCGAAGCTTTTCTTGCCTCTTGCTTGTTGGCTCGTTTGCTGGTACCTCCTCAGCAGTGTTCTGCGTAGAACCACGTCCCAAGACAAGGGGAGAAATGACCGAGCCCCAAAGTTTCCACGCGGCGTATCCAGGAATCTATAAGTACAAACTCTCAGGACCATGTGTAAGATATGATATATATCATACTACTCACGACCAAATAGAACCACCAGAACCAAGTCCCCAAAGCACCGCTACCAATTTGACATGCCCCTGCACATCGAGACCTGTGAGTTTTGAGGATGATGATTATGAGGAAAGCAACTCACAGGTCACGTAAACCACGTCAAAACACCATTCCAATACTCCCGCATGACTCAAATCTTCCCCGGACGAAATGAGAGTCCCGGTAGCAGCATCAAATCGCGGCGAGCCGATCCTTTCGAGGTATCGAGTAAGGAAGATAGAGGGAACCAATGACACGACATATATCCAGAATGCGAAGGTCTTGGGTGACAGCGCTCCTCGGCGAAGGATAAGGCGGAATATCAGTGCCAGTACACCTGAAACCAACGTCCCTAGCCTGAGGTTCTTGATCGTGGCAGCATTTTGAGAAGCTGAAGGTCACTTGAGCATCCAGCTGGGTGTAGGGGGAGATAACACACCTACGCGTTTAGCGGAAGCATTGGCCATGCTCTGAGAGCAGCTGGTACATCAGTACGCGACTATGGAGGTGAAAGAAGGTAACTCACGAGCAGCAAAGTCGAGGACTGACTTCCAAAAAATCGTGGTAGTGGTCAATGAGGCGAATAGCAAGGTCTTTACGCGACGACGACTGTCGCATCACACGATCGGAAGAGCGCCAAGCGCTTCTTGGCGGCAGCCATGTTCACCTTGCAATGCTACACTCTGCACCCTTCGCAAGATTATCTCTGTTCCTCATGTCGACCCCGACTTTACATTGCTCGTCATCGTAATCAGGCGTCACCTCGTTTCTCGTTCAAATGGATTCGTGCTCTGGCGTGTCTGAGGAACCCAGCGACCTCGTACAGAAGGTAGTCCAGGCCAATAAAGATCACCAGTATGCGCTGAAAGTTTACACGGAACGTCTTGAAGCAGAACTCGAAAGTGTTGACAGACTGCTGGTATGCCATTGGACTTTGTTCAACTTCACCTTCAGTTTCTAATCCGAGGTGCAGGCTTTAGCTGATCAATCAGACGAGGAGCCGGACGTAGATGCTCCTGGTAATGCAGTCATACCGGAGTCCGTCAAGGCATTAGGTCCATTCAGCCCTGATGCGCTCCTAGAGGTATGTAACCTGGAAGGATTGCCTTACCTATAACGCTACTGAACAGAGCTTCTAGGACTCACCTTTCTGGGAGGACGCTGAGAGACGGCACAAATACCTGCGAAACACTATCATTCATCCCAGTACGTGTCATAATGAATGTCGCGCGCTCTTTCTCATGTAGTCTTCAGTGAAGGCTCCCGAATTGGATGCGTTGAGTGAATCAGTGAAGGCGGAGATCCACCGTACGCAGGCTCGTGCGTCTCAGAAGCTGTATGTCCTCCTCCTGTCTACGTGAATTGCTTGCTAACGAAGTCCACGCACCCCAGTTCTCACCAACCCGCGGCCACCGAAGCGGATTCAGATGTTGATTGGGACCGCGTAGCCACGAGAGTACGTATCACATCATTCCATGCTGAGGAAGAGCGAGGGGCTGACACAAGGACTTTGATTAGGTGTCCTCATGCGGCCCAGGGGATGTTCAACGGACGGCCGCTGAGTGCAAGATTCGATGGCGAGGCTCCGCTCATCCGCAATGGAATCACGCCTCATGGACACAACAAGAGACCTCCCGAGTTCGCGAGCTGGTCGGCAACCTTAAAGAGGGAGAAGTCGATTGGGTTGATATCGCGAATAAACTGGGAGTACGTTACTTCATCTTCACCCGTATTTCAAGATGCTGAACAAAGACTCAGACAGGCCGAACTCCCGTAGACTGCATGCGGCACGCTGTGCCGCGACAGGTGCACAACTGGACCATCGAATCTGACTCACGACTCTCCACGGCTGTCGAGCTGTACGGCACTGCGAATTGGATGCTCGGTATGTGACATTCTTGCTGTTCTTATTGATCTAGGCTTATAACGCCTCGTAGTCGCCCGTATGGTCTCAGACGATGCTACAGCTAGCCAGTGCCAGAATCGTTACATGCGAACCTTGGACCCTTTGCTTAAGAAAGGCGCATGGACTGAGCAAGAAGACCTGCAGCTTCGCCGCGCTGTAGAGGTCTTCGGTCATGCATGGTCGGACGTCTGCACCTTCGTGGCGGGTCGCACGAGCGACCAGTGCAGAGACAGATGGCAAGACTTCCTCAATCCGACGGTCACACGAACTAAATGGACAGAGGCGGAAGATCAGGCTTTGTATAACGCGATAGAGCAAGTGGGCGAAGGCAAATGGAAAGAAGTCAGCCGACTCATGAACGGCCGTACGGACAGTATGGTACGTGTCTTTTTTCCAACTCAGCTGAACTGCGATTTTCGCTTAACGATGAACAGTGTCGCAACAGATATGTTACGCTGATGAAGCGAAAGCAGAAGGACAGCAGCACTTCCCTCTCTCCCACCCCATCCGATATTCCTACTACGCCCTCTCAATCATCTGCTATCTCTCCCCTGCCCTTGAATGAAGACGGCACTGCGTCTTCGGCCGCAGCTCCAATTCAAACAGCCCTCCAACCTAAAAGAAAGGCACGTGGAAAATCGACTTTACGAAACGAAACGACTGCCACAATCTCCGACGAGGCCAGTGCTTCCAGTTCCGCCGTTCCCAGCACAGATCCGGAAGGACATGGTGTTCTGCTCTCGGCTGCTGCACCTGCTATCACAGAGCCGCAACCAGCTACCGAACCTCCAAAGAAAGCACCAGGTCGAGGGAGAAAGAGGGCAGCCCAACCATCTCTTGAAGAGCCTCTGGCGAAGAAACGTCGGGCAGTCGTTAAAGCTGCACAACAGGACACTGCATCCGCCGACCCTCCAGCATCGCAGGAGAGCGTTCCACTGGCACTCGACAAACCTGCTCCGAAACGACCCAAACCTACGCCGCGAGCCAAGGCAAAGACAAAGGATCCACCGGTAGTCGAGTCCTCGCCGGCGTCGCCGCCTGGGGAATCTGCTTCACAACCCTCAGTCGCACTCAGCGGTTCAGTCCCTACAGCGAACGACAACGCATCCCTACCGGTTGAAAGTGGCAGCAGCACGCGACGAACCTCCGCCATTAAGAGCAAAGCAGGGAGAAAGTCAGCTACTGTGGCCACTCCGGCGCGCAAGTCTGCTCGTTTGGCAGGGAAGTCTGGTGCAATTGCTCCAGAAATTGAGCCTCTTCTGGCAGAACCGACTGGTTCAGCATCGCTTCCGGAACCCGAGGGCTCTCATGAGTTGGAGCTGGGCTCACCCCTTAGCTCACCGCCAGATTCTCCGTAAGTGTCGTAAACAGAGACATCATCCGTGCAGTACAGTAGAAATACAAGCCAATATTATGATACACATACGGGGGCCATTTCAGGCACCCAATCTCCAACGTTTTCGGGGATGTACTGTGCACTCCCAATTGACTGCAGCGTCGAACAAGAGTTTATCTTCTGAACTCGGGTTATCTTCAGTGGCAAGTAGAAGGTTCTTCAACGATTCTTGTACGACGCTAGCGTTCTTGAGTTTCTTCTCCAGTGACGGTAATGCGGCCTTCTTTGGAGGTGATATCTGTCAAAGATAACAGTCAGCTACTGTAGCTCTGCGCTCTGCCAGGCAAGTGGCCATACCGGCGTCCGCAAGTATGTGTGCTTTGGAGGTAACGCGGGTAGGTGGAACTGCGGTAATGTGCGTAGGGTAGCGGGCATAATTGGGGCAGAATCTTCGTCGTCGGAAGGTAACAACTCCGGCGACGGAGGCCTGGAAGCTGGTGGAAGGAGCACTGTCGCTCCGATTTCCGGGTTGTCTACTCAGACAATCAGATAGTGCACAACAAATGGATGTGACGGGTAACGTACTTTGTCGTCTCTTCTTCCAAGACTGACCCACTTGGTACATTTCCTTTGGATCTAATCCATACCGTTTGCCTGCCAAGATAAGGTCTATCGCCATTGGTTCCGCCCTATTCGCGTGATTGGCGTAGTCATGCGAAAACTTGAACAGCTTTTCAATCACTGTAAGATGAATGGACTCTCAGGCTTGCTCAGAAGAATGATGCGGGGATGGACGAACAAGCGACAACTTCGTTCTCAAACCTCTGCAAGGCCATGGGTGACGCTGCGTCGAACCCTGCATCCTGCAACTCTGACAAAAGTAATCTCTGCACTGCAGCGGACGCAATGTCTGGTGATACGGCAGGTAGATCTGGTGATGGTGTCGCGTCGTGAGGAGACGTGGGTAGGTTCGATGGTCCAGCAGCGTAGATGGAATAACCAGAGGGAGGGGCCTGGCCAGTGTATTGCCCTTGGAACTGTGCTTGCGTAGTGTACGCTGGGTATGTCGACGCCTGGAAGGAGCCGTACCCTTGCGCTGAGTAATAGTTCATGTCCGGAGATGACATTGTGGGTATCGTGCTCGGCGCACAGAAGGGTAGGTGACAAGATAGATGTGAGAGAGGAGGACTGGAAACCACTGGAAGGCGCCGTCCCTCCTCGTAATCCGACTCGACGCGGAGTTCCCACTGCCGGTACCGCAGCTTTATCATGATACTCTCATCTTCTCCTTGCCTCCATAAATTATCTCCCCCGTTCGTCTCTCCACTTCATCCTGTCGGTCACTGAACATGGTTCAGACAGCAGAAATTGTATCTGAGGGGCAACCCGCAGCGGCTCCTGTCCGTACGGACACTGCTCGCAAACTGAGGCCAGAGATGGTCGGACCAGACACACCGGAGGAGCCGTTCCCAATCTACTTATCTGGGAAGGTCGCCAAAGGATTTGGTAGAGGAGGAAAAGAACTGGGCTGTCCTACAGGTGCGTTTACGAGGATCTCAGATTGCTCTCGTACTCAACGGATGTCATGTTCCTGTAGCGAATCTCGAAGAGAGTTCCCTGGTCCAGATTGAGTCTAAGACCAGGAGGACCGGGGTCTATTACGGTTACGCTCGAGTCGCTCAAGCTGCAGAAGGCGACAACGACGTGTTGCCCATGGTGATGAGCGTGGGCTACAACCCATACTATAAGAACGAAAAGCTGACGGCGGTGCGTTCCTGAAGATCCTTGTCTCGTGACCGAGGAAGTGCTCAATTGACATCCTCTTCTTTAGGAAATCCATGTCATGCACGAATTCAAGTCGGACTTCTATGGGTATGAGATGAGGGCAGTCATTTTGGGTTATATCCGACCAGAATATGACTACGTTTCGCGCGGTATGTCGACCAGATTTGGTTGCTCTCGGGTTGTTTTGACCATGCGCTGCAGATGCTTTGATTGAGGACATAGACACAGACAAACAAGTTGCGCTGAGATCTCTTTCCCGTAGCAAGTACGAGGAATTCAAAACAGATAAGCACTTCTTCGAGTCAGATTCGGAGCACCCCAACGGCGATGGAGAAGTCGGAGGAGTCCGACTCTGAGCTAGAGCTAGAATGAGTTGTATCGCGGCATATAACTTATCATATACCTGTATTGGGTGGGATTACTTGTAGCGTAGACAAATAGAGAGCTTCACGATTCAAATTGCACAACATTCCGTTCAGCGATCTCACTGCCGATGCTCTTATGAACGCGCCACCGCCGGCGCTTACAAACATGAGCTGTTTGTCTCGATCGCTCACCTCCAAAAGCTAGCTTGCTGGCATCCCACTCACAGTTCACACTCATTCTCATTCTCATTGTCTGCCAAACCCTTTCTGGCACCATGTATAACGGTATTGGCTTGACCACACCACGTGGAAGGTGCGTCTGGTGCCCTATCTTGAGGATTGGCCATACATAACTGACATACTCGCGCAGTGGTACTAACGGTTATGTTGTGCGCAACCTCTCTGCCTTGAGGCAACATCAAACTCCAGCGGATCGTGCAAATGCCTGGGATCTCGCTCCGCCGAAGCACAGGGAGCCCGACGCAGCTATCTTGGAGCACGAACGGAAACGTAAGGTGGAAGTGAAATGCCTCGAGTTGCAAGTGGAGCTTGAAGACAAAGGGTGAGCTCGTCTGATCCATCGTATCTACGAACTACACTTTGACACTCTGCTTGCTAGTGTCGATGAAGACAAGATTGAGGAAGAGGTCTCTGCGCTGCGTGCAAAGCTTCTTGCCAGCATGACCTCTGCTGTGGATCCCAAGAGTCTCAAGCCGTCAGACACTCATGGCATTGCTGCGGCGAAGAAAGAAGAGCTCAGTCGTATGGCACGCGCCCTCGGTACTCGCAGAGACTACGTGGAAGGCGACGCCTTCGATAAGGAGAAACAGGATCAGATTCGGATGAAGCGAGTAGCTGAGCGGGAAGAGAGGGACAGGCAGCGGGAGGAGGAACGAGCAAAGATGCAGGCGCAGAAGGACAAATGGGAGGCTGAAAGGAGGGAGAAAGATAGGCTGAGGCGCAGAGAAGAAGATAGGAGGCGGAAAGAGAGGGAAGCTGGAGGTGATGACCGACGAGAGAGGATGCTTCCTCCACCTGTGCCTCGTGGTCGAGACCGGGATTCAGACCGAGGAGGGAGGGATAGTCGCGACCGGAGGAGCAGGAGCCCAGATCACCGCGAGCGACGAAGCCGAAGCCCTGGTCGTCGCGGACCACCTCCGCGCCGTGACAGAGATGACGACGACTCTAAGCGAGGTCCTCCCAGCTCTCGTTCGCCCTCGCCTCCTCCGGTACGAAGTCGCCGAGCTGCGTCGCGTTCTCCTCCTCCTCCTGCGCGCGTTCGCCGTCGGTTCGAGTCGCGCTCCCCTCCACCCCGCTACCGCCGCTCTGGTTCAGTCGAGCCGCCCTCGCGTCGGGATCGCGGCGTGACACGTTCACCTTCTCCTCACCCACCTCGCCCTAGCCACGAACCTGATCGCAGGCGGAACTTCTCGAGGTCTCCTCCGCCACGCGATCGCCGTGACCGCGATCGTGGCCGTTCCCGCTCCAGGTCACCCGTGGATGACCGCAGTATGAAATCTTTAACGCGCTCGCCTTCCCCACCTCCCCGCGGAGAAAGGGGACCTAGGTCCAGGAGGGGCCGTTCATCTTCGACTGGTTCTTCCATGTCCGTCAGCACGGGCTCGAGCAGAAGCCGAAGCAGGAGCAGGAGCTGAACATGCTGTCTGAATTTGTTGGGTGGTGCTGTACCGTACCTGCTGCTCATGTTTGTACTTCCGTATTGAATGCTCGTTGTCAATATGTATATGATACGTCTGGAATGACTGTCGACGCGATGCCTCATAGAGAGCTCGCGAATCGCAAATACGGCTCGCCTTCTTGAAGTCATGTGACAACGCATGTTTTTCATTGACCCTCACCAGCGTTGACTCGACCATGCACAACTTAGTGTCCACAGCCGACGACCCTTCTTCTTGCGCCTCTCATCTTCCTCGGGGCGGACGTGTCAACACCATTGGCTTGCATAAAGGTTACTAGACGATCCAAGTTGCTTGGCTTGACTTCGTGCTTTGCAGCGCCCTACTTCATCTTGCCCGAGGTCTTCCCGCAACATGCACCACCTCGGTCGCGTCGCCCAACGGCGTGCTCTTGCCAGGTCATCGAGACATACCCCACTCAGGTACTCATCAAGTACATCCGAGGTAAGTACACGGATTTCTCTCTCGAATCCCGGCTTACTTACCCCTCTGTTCTGCTTCCCAGTCGACCCCTCGTGCTCCTCGATCTCTCCCCACCTCTCCAAGCACCAAATACACCAAAGTCACGCATCCTGAAGATGCCCAATCCATCTCTGCATCCACGAAGCAGTACCTGGACCGCTCCGACGCCTACGTCCTCCCCGTATACGCGCGGCCGCCATTCGTGCTGTCCCATGGCAAGGGAGCGTATGTATGGGATACGGAGGGACGGAAATACTTGGATTTCAGCGCTGGGATTGCTGTGAACGCGTTGGGTCACGCTGACGATGGTGTCGTTGAGGTGAGTACAGCACATTCTAATATTAAGCCGGGTTGTTGGGCAATGTGACGGATCCGAGCGTCGGTTCTGAGCTTGTTCACTCGCATTCGTGTGATTGTGTTCTTTATTGAATTGAATGTTCAGGATTCATTCTGTTTGTGACCTGTGCTGACAACTGCCTTTCATTTCATTGGGCAATCAACTCGATGTACACATAGGTGTTGACTCGCGAAGCCGGAAAACTCCTACACACAAGCAACGCATACCACCACCCATGGTCCGGCAAGCTAGCCGAGCTTCTCGTCACACTCACGCAACGCGACGGTGGATTGGGATGGGAGGCCGGCACGTCCTCCTCCCCACAACACGGTGCCAAAGTGTTCTTCTCGAACACGGGTACGGAAGCGAACGAGGGTGCACTCAAGATTGCCCGCAAAGTGGGCAAGGAACGTTGGGCGAAGAAGACGGGCAAGGCATGGGACGAGCCCTCGTGCGACAAGCACGAGATCGTCTGCTTTGAAAATTCGTTCCACGGTCGCTCGATGGGTGCCCTGAGCGTGACCACCAATCCGAAGTACCAGAAGCCGTTTGAGCCCTTGCTCCCTGGCATCAAGGTTGGGCGACTGAACGACCTCGGAGGTTTGGACGGTCTGGTCACTGACAAGACGTGTGCGGTGATTGTGGAACCCATACAAGGAGAAGGCGGTATTCATCCAGCTACCGTTGACTGGTTACGCGCTTTGCGCAAGAAGTGCGATGAGACTGGCGCGGTATTGATATTCGATGAGATCCAGGTGAGCTATGAATGCCTGACATCCCGGCGCATCTCGTGTGAGCTAAATATGACCTCTTGCAGTGTGGGCTGTACAGGACTGGCACGTTATGGGCACACTCAACTTTACCAGTGGACTGTCACCCAGACATTGTAACGATGGCCAAACCACTGGGCAACGGCTATCCCGTGGGTGCGGTGCTGATGCGTGACAGTGTCGCTGGGTCAATGACAGCAGGTGAGTGTATTTGCAAAGGGCATATTCGGACCTTGTGAGAATGCGAAGTCTGACGATGGTATGGAAAATAAGGAACGCATGGAACGACGTTCGGCGGATCGCCCCTTGCGTGTGCGCTGGGCCACCACGTCCTCTCGCGACTCTCCGAGCGGTCGTTCGTGGCGAAGGCAATGGAGACGAGCGCGTATCTGCATTCCAGGCTCTCGCTGCTTCCGAAGTGGTTCCCTGCCATTCTTGAGCCCAAAATTCGAGGACAGGGCTTGATCTTGGGACTCGGATTCAAGGATGCAGCGCATCCCGCAGCGCTGGTTGGTATGGCCAGAGAGCGTGGCGTATTGGTGCTGACAGCGGGGAAGGATGCTGTGAGACTGGTTCCCAGCCTGAATATCGGAGAGAGTGAGGTGGATCAAACCGTGGATGTGCTGGAGAGCTGCCTGGGTGTCTTGACCGGCCGACAGTGAACTTGCAGGGCACCGGTTGCAAAATATTGGGGATGGGACGACCTGGACCGGGTCGGGGTAGATAGCAATAGCCGATGGTTTGATGTCAGCGGGTGTGAGCCATAGAGAGGAGAAGTGAAACATATGGCCCGAGAATAGACGGTCTTGTGTGCGGCTCAAACACTCTGCGTGTCTCAGTGTCTGCTGGAATGCGCGTGAGAGGCGGCGACGTGTCTTGGGAATCCTCCGATGACTCAACTGCTCAGCTAATCCCCGCTCCGTGATTTGACCGGACCCCGTGCGTCACGCTGCGGTCACGCGTCGTCACAGCCCGTCACGCGCGCGCCCGTTGCCATTAGAGGCAGGAGGCTCCCATAAGAGGCAGCACTCCCGCTCCTATTTCTCCCCCGTCCTCCCCATCCTCTCCCCGTCACTTGCTGCCCGTCGCTGCGCCCGACATGGACAAGCTATCCTCCCTCGCAAAATTCAAGAACTCCTGCCCCTTCTTGGGCCGCACCAAATCGTCGACGCTGCGTACGCTGTACACCTCCAGCTCGCCGCACTACCCGTCTCTCTCCAAGCTCACCGAGAAGGCTACGGGCTGCCCCGTCATGGGGCCTGCCCTCCAGATGCGCTCCGGCCAGCTCGTTGCGGGCTATGCCAGCGTCGCCGGCACCGCTGAGGTCACCAGCATGCACCACCACAAGGGTGTATTCCCCGACCCCACCGCCGCGAACGTCCAGATGTGCCCCCACGCCTCAAAGGCCCTTGCTGCCGCTCGTGTAGCAGAGGACCTCGCGAAGGCCAAACAGGCGAAGGATGCAAAGGCTGCAGCTACGCCCTCCACCTCTAAGGCGGCTGCTGCTGGCTACTCATTCCATGCCGAGGCTGCCTCTAAGCAGGCCAGCACCTCTGCTGCTCCCGCTCCCGCCGTTCCCATCAATGCTGAAGGGGGATTCAACTACGAAGGCTTTTATGCCACCGAGTTGGAGAAGAAGCATCAAGACGCGTCCTACCGCTACTTCAACAATATCAACCGCCTCGCTACCAAGTTCCCTATCGCACACACCGGGAATGTGAAGGATGAAGTCGAGGTCTGGTGCGCCAATGATTACTTAGGGATGGGTAACAACCCCGTTGTCTTGGAGACTATGCAGTGCGTATTTTCTTAGCTTTTTACATCGACGAGCATTTTTTGAATTTTTTTTTCTGTCGCAGTCGTACTTTGGATACGTACGGCCATGGTGCTGGCGGGACGCGTAACATTGCCGGCAATACCGGAATGCATCTCGCTCTCGAAGACGAGCTCGCTCAGCTGCACCGCAAAGACGCAGCTCTCGTTTTCTCGTCGTGCTACGTTGCCAACGACGCAACCCTCACGGTTCTTGGGTCCAAGTTACCGGGCTGCGTCTACTTCTCCGACGTGATGAACCACGCCTCCATGATCCAGGGTATGCGCCACTCTGGTGCGAAGCGCGTCATTTTCAAGCACAACGACTTGGAGGATCTCGAGGCCAAGCTGGCATCGTACCCCAAGGAGACGCCGAAAATTATTGCGTTCGAAAGCGTCTATTCGATGTGCGGCAGTATTGGCCCGATCGCTGAGATCTGCGATCTGGCGAAGAAGTACGGCGCGTTGACCTTCTTAGATGAAGTGCACGCTGTTGGGTTGTACGGTCCTCAGGGTGCTGGTGTAGCAGAGCACTTGGATTGGGAGGCTCAGAAGGCAGCTGGTCTCAGCTCTCAGCCAGTCAAGGGTTCCGTGATGGATCGGGTTGACATTATCACCGGTATGTATCCTCTCGAATTCCGTCGATAAAGATGTGACTGACTGAGCTTGTTCGCTAGGTACTCTTGGCAAAGCTTACGGCGCCATCGGTGGCTACATTGCTGGTTCTATGGATTTCGTCGACATGGTCAGGTCATACGCTTCTGGTTTCATCTTCACCACCTCTCTCCCGCCTGCAAACGTCGCTGGTGCACGCGCCAGTATCGCTTACCAGAGGGAATACGTCGGCGACAGGCAGCTCAAGCAGCTGAACGTCCGTGACGTGAAGTCGCGCTTCGAAGCCCTCGACATCCCAGTCGTCCCCGGTCCTTCTCACATCGTTCCGGTTCTCGTCGGTGACGCTGCCCTCGCCAAGGCAGCCTCGGACATGCTCCTTCGCAACTACAACATCTACGTCCAGTCGATCAACTACCCCACTGTCGCACGCGGTGAGGAACGTCTCCGCTTCACGGTCACCCCCCGTCACACGCTCGACCAGATGGCGCGTCTCGCAACTGCCGTCGACGAGGTCTTCACCACGCTCAACATCAAGCGCACTTCGGACTGGAAAGCGGCCGGCGGTCGCGCCAGTGTCGGCATGCCCGACGCTGAGCCTGTCTCGCCCATCTGGACGGATGAGCAGCTTGGGTTGTTGGATGGTACCGCGCCGAAGAAGCTTAGGAACGGGCAGCCCAACGTCATCGATGCTCGCGCCGTAAGGATCACTCGGGACAAGTTCAACGACTTGTTGGGCAAGTACGAGGAACCATCCGCTGTTGCTCCCAAGGTCTCCGCCGTCGAGGCTTTGCGCAAGAACATTCCTCCTCCCACTGCCGCTATTCATACGCCTACCCCCATTGCTGTGGGTGCTTAGGACGGTCTTGACCGGTTATACGGCGCTTTCGTTGCGGATGTTTCGTTGCTGTTTGACTACTCTTCCTGTGGATCAGTACTATAAGCGATTGTTTGTTCTCCTGCTACCGCTGAACGTTGAAGATGAATGCATTGAATATGCTTTGGATGCATGATGACAATATTCGTGCGAGGTGTGACTGAGTGTGCATAGACCGCAAGTGAAAACAGACATGAACGGATTGCCCACCGGAAAACAGCGAATAAAGCTTTCAGTATTATGATCACGGGCTGCTCGAGCTCGTAAGTACAGCCAGCAAATCCTCGGCCCTCTTCCGCTTCACCTCGTCTACTTTCACTGAGGCTGGTGCGGGAACATCTGCTGTGCCTTTCTCTTCTTCCACAGTCACATCCCCAGCATCCTTCTTCTCCGTCTCAGGCGGGATATCGGTATCTGCTGATGAGAGTGCATTCCGGCATGTCTGGAGCAACGTCTGTGAACACAGGAAGTACGGCATCGGTCAGAACAGTTCCGCTGACGAGGGGAAGATGAATATGTACATACCTCTCTGACGCCGCCTTGCACTTTGCTCAGGTACAGGTTGACGAGGGCGAGGTATGTCTCCGGGATCTGCCAGCCCAAGGTGAGAAACCTTGGCTGTAGAGTAGTAGCACGAAAATGATACGTACAGCTTGGTCTGACCAGTAATTCCGTAGAAGCCAATTTTGTCGCGCTTTGTTGAACTTCCACGATAAAGGGTCTACTGCTTGGATGTATGCGTACGAGAGTGCTGGGAACGCGTCGTGCATCAGCTGGGAGTCTCGAAATAAAGCACGAGCGATGTGTGCGTACCTTTGCGTGATTGCTCGCTCAGAGCTTCATCCTCTGTGGGATCCGGGTATAGAGAGGATTTCTTCGCTTTTGAATGTTTCTTGCTCTTCTTCTTCGGCTTTTCATCTTCGTCGCCAGCTTCAGTTGGTTCTGGCTCTGCGTTGGTTTTTGACTTCTTGGGTTTCTTCTTCTGAGGCGCGTCTTCCCCCTCATTGACCTCAGCATCTTTCCGTTTCTTCTTGGACTTCTTCTTCTCCAGCTTCTCCTCTTCCGCAGGATTCAAGTCCTCCGCGGGGTGTTTGAGTTCTTCCGCTGTGTCTTCGGGATCTACGGTGTTCTCTGGTTCGAGCTCGCTGCGTTTCTTCTTGCTCTTCTTCGGGACATCATCTGCTTCTGCTTCATGCGCTGCATCCCCTTCCACAGCCTTCCCTTTTCTCTTCTTCTTCTTCTTCTCAACTTTCGCACTGTCCCCCTCCTCTTGACCCTCCGAAACTTCAAGGTCTCGCCCTACCTCCGCAGGAATCTCGGAAATTTCTTCTTGGGGACGAGCCTTCTTCTTTCTCTTCTCCTTGACTTCGGTGGTGATGACTTCCACAGATGGCTCTCCCTGCTCGTCTCCAGCTTTCCTCTTCCGCTTTTTCTCTTTGGCCTCGTGTTTGACCTCCGGAGGTACCTCGGGCGCGTCCGTAGACTTTTTGGACTTGCGCGAGGGTTTGGTGGACACGACAGTAGGATCTGTAGAGTCGACCGCCATCGTGGCTATGTTCTGTCCCGGAGAAAGGATGTCAAAGTCCTGGTCGGGGCGATGCGAAGATGTGTACGTACCTGAACGAAATCGCAGCCACACAGCGCTGCACGAAATTCTAGCGAGTAGACGCCGAGAAGGACTGATCGGCACCGGGCGCTCGCCGTTCTCGTTTCACTCAACCCTTCACAGCACCGTCCTTTCTCAGTGTCACACATATCCCCTTCCCCCTTCCTTCCTTCACTCTCTGCACCATGGGCTTGTCGTTGTCCTCGCTGTTTACTTCCTTGTCGTCTCTCGTGAGATGGAGCAAGGACCAGGACGTCCGGATACTCATGCTTGGGCTGGATTCGGCTGGGAAAGTGCGTCTTTGGCGGCTGACTATGACGCAGCGGCTTTGTTAACGAGCTTCGAATTCGTAGACCACTATACTGTATCGACTGCAGGTGGGTACTTGATATGATGCTGCTGTGATACTGGGCTCAATCGGTCGCGTCAGATTGGAGAGGTCGTCCAAACTATTCCAAGTACGTGTGACCGTGTCTTAGTAATGCGTCCTTGCATTGACGTGGATATTCTTCTAGCTATCGGTTTCAACGTAGAGACTGTACAGGTATCAGTTATCGACCGAATATGCATTGACTACGTTTCTTACGCACGATGCTGTAGTATAAAAACATCAAGTTCCAAGTCTGGGATCTAGGTGGTCAGTCCAGTATACGGTGCGCCCATATCTCCTGCCAACGTCGATCGCTACTCAACTGCCAATTAGACCGTACTGGCGATGTTACTTCCCGAACACCTCTGCTATCATCTACGTCATCGACTCATCCGACACTGCTCGACTACCCACCTCGCGGTCCGAGCTTCTCACCATGTTGTCGGAAGAGGAGCTTGCTGGCGTGCCGTTGCTGGTGTTCTGCAACAAGCAAGACGTAGAAGGTGCACTGAAGCCGGAGGAAATCAGCGAACAGCTAGGCCTGGCTGGTGGAGAGACGCAGAGGCAGTGGAGCGTACGGGGATCTTGTGCGACGAAGGGCGAGGGGTTAGAGGATGGTTTGGATTGGTACGTGGTAGTATCTTTGGCTTGCTTCGATCGGTATTGCTGACGAGTCTTTGAACACCTAGGCTGGTCAATGCAATACAGCAGAAATAGAAGTGTCGCTGCCGTTCACCCCTTCTACTGCCATTATCTATAGTATTGCATTACCCTCGGACACGCTTCAGTTGCACAATACCCTCCTTGTACTCCATAATTTACTGCTCCGTTTACTACACATCATTTCCTCCAAGCGTCCAGAGGGATCCTCCAAGAAATACTACATATACAAGACAAGATGCAAGCACACGACCACCATTACCTACGCGATGTCAAATCCGCACGACCCTACGTCACTCGCAGTCCACTTCCAATTCCATCTCGACTGCTCGGGGTCTGCTTGGCACTGTCGATACCTCTCGATATCCGGCCGCCATACGCGCACGATACCATCGTCGCTGCAAGTGGCCAGCATATCGTTGGCCCAATCCACCACACCTACTTCGCCCGATTGGCCGTGGAGTTGTACGCCTCGTCTCCTAGCAAGGTCGGAGGGGTGCCCGGACAAGCGGCTTGTGGTGCTGCCGCTTACGTCGAAAAGGAAGACACTGCCCTTCTCGGCACCACCACTAGCAAGCCAGCGGCCGCAGGGAGACACCGCTGAGCGAACGTAGAACGAGCCGGTACGCATGTTGGCGTGCCCGTATGACCACGGATCCGCCTCTTGGTTTGTACTCCGGCCTGAGAAAGGTTCAAGGGAAGCTGCGTCGTATGTATGCACGAGGGAGTCGTTGCTCAGTGCGAACAGGTAGCCGGCCGTAGGTCCAGAGCCAAGCGAGAGGTTGCTGATGCCTCTTGCTCGACCAGATGCATTGTAAGCCGCCGTTGGATCAACGGAGGATCGCCGGGCTTCCAACCCTTTCGGTTTGGTGTTTCTCTTCACCATGTCTGGCATGAGCAAATCCCACTGTCTTAGAATACTATACAGTCATGCAACCAGTGAGTGAGCAGGTCAAGGCAGGTTCGCTATGCACTCACCCGTCTTGCGACCCACTGCTAATGAGCGTGTTAGGTGAATCCTCCGCGTACAGCACGCTAGTCACGCTGCGAAGAGCTGCTGCGGGGGTGAGTTTGCCCTTTCTTGCCCGTGGCTTGACCTTCCCGTCTTCGTCGTGTGCGCCCAAAATCGTGATGACCGGTGCCAGCTCGCCCTCATCTCCTGCATTTTCGCCTACTCGCAGATCCCATATGCGAATGCTTCCATCTCGACCACCCGTGCTCAACACGCTTCCGACACGGGTTGGATTCCAAGATATGCACTTCACGGTGCCCGAGTGTCCCAGAAGATGATAAAGTACGCGCGGTCCAGTCGGCGCAAGCTGGGAAACCTGCGCGCGCTGCCCTCCGCATGCGGTCGCGATGAGTGTGTCGTCTGGTGACCATTGTACGTCGAAGATGCCGTTGGCATATGGCTGAAATGTTGTCCTTTGTGGTTCTAGACATATACGTAAATATTCACGAGTCAATTAAAACATGGCCAACCATCACTCACCAACATCCCACAGTTCTCGACGCGCTGTATTCAATATGTGCACGACGCCCTGCTCTGTCGCCACTGCTAACAACGCATTGGCACCGCGTTTCGCTTCGTGCGAGTACGCACATGCGTAAATGGGTGTGGTGAAGGACTCTGTCTCCGTCGACTCGCACTTGAAGACATCCGCTTTGTCAGACGAGACGAAAGATTGTAGAATGGGAGATGTCGGGCCTTGCGCGATCCTTAAGCTCTATCATCTCCGCGTGAAGGGAGTCCTGTACTCACTTTCTGCTATTGAAGAACACCCTGATGAAGATGTCATCGCCCTCAGCCTCAGCCCGTAGGCATCGCGTCGTCTTGACAATCTTGTGCAGCGCGTTGCTTCTTCTTCCTCTTCATCACTAGAGAGACTCGATTCAATGGGAGTAGTATCGTGAAGGGTGTCGTGCCGTTGTCGTTTCTTTGATAATTGCGCGTGGGTGCTGAGAGGTCTCTTGCATTCGGAGGACGGCCCAGGAATACACATCAAGGCGTCTCCATCGGCGTCGACGTTGGTCCTATTGTATAGGATATTACGAGTGTGGGATGCAGGGGTAGAAGTCATGGTGATTGCGAGGTGGTGAGGTGAAGAAGAAGGTACAGTAGTGGAGAGAGAAAGTGACTGAGAGGGACATTTGCGCTCGACAACGCATCAGAGACGCGTTTGCACGTGATCGCGACGCGTCGAGATCTTCAAAATTTCATCAGCCCGTGCGATTGCACATCCTCGGCCTCAACTTATCGCTTACGCTCATGCCCTGCTATATCTCGCATATGTGAGACGAGGTTCATGCGTTGTTGCAATACATGCTCATTCCCAGATACCCAAGACTCAGACCCCGATTCACGTGATCGTGTCCTGCTAAATTTTATGCACCTCACAAAGACGCAATCGGGGTTGGCCCGAAGAACCAAAAACCGACCGTGACTGAGCGATACCCTTCTCATACTTCTCAACATCACCTCCACCTTCAAAATGGCTTCCAGAGCGGCCCTCCAATCTGCCAAACGGTTTAGCACCCAAGTCCCCAGGTCCAAACTCAGGATTGGCCTTATACCTGCTGATGGGATTGGTCGGGAGGTCATTCCTGCGGCGCGAACAGCTATCGAAGCGTTGGGTTCCGACATTCCAAAGCCTGAATTCACGAATTTGCTCGCTGGATTCGAGCTATTTACCAGGGGAGGAGTTGCATTGCCAGAGGAAACCGTCGAGTGCGTACACACTGTGTCCTCGTTGCTGGCACTTCGCTGACTGCTGTTCACACAGGGCGCTGCGAGAGAGTGATTGTGCTCTCTTTGGTTCAGTCAGGTAAGTTGCAAGCTTGTTCCTGCGAGCAGCCATCTGATAGACTTTAGCTCGCCATCGAAGAAAGTTACCGGGTACTCTTCACCGATTGTTGCCCTTCGCAAAATCCTCGACCTCTACGCAAACATTCGGCCCGTAGTATCGGTACAGAGGCAAATTCTTGCCATTTCGTCTATATGTTGAAGCTTTTTTAGGTTGCAGATGCTCCGGGCGAGAAGAGCTCTGTAGACTTGATTGTGGTGCGAGAGAATACGGAGTGTCTGGTGAGCAGAAATTGACTTTCACGTTTACATGCCCTTACATTGTTCCACCCAGTATGTCAAACAAGAGAACCTCGAGTTCACGGAAAATGGCAAAGAAGCTCGCGCGACACGGCTCATCACTGAACGAGCATCTCATCGCATAGGTCGTATGGCTTTCGAGCTTGCGCTGAACCGACCAAGGAAGCACGTCACAATCATTCACAAGTCAAATGTTCTCTCGGTCACAGATGGACTCTTCCGCGAGACAGTCCGCGCAGTTCCATCGACTGCGAATGGTAGGTATGATGGCGTGACCATTGCGGAGCAGTTGGTGGACAGTGCAGTATACCGGTGCGTTCGAATGTTTTGTCTACTTCCAATACATTGCTTACATGACCATACTATCTAGTCTATTCCGCGAGCCCCAGTGAGTTCTCATTCTATCTTTGAGATCTTCTACTGACCATGTGTAGTATTTACGACGTGATGGTTGCGCCAAACCTTTACGGTGACATCATCTCGTGAGTGGCAGTATCTGGAAGGCCCGAAAGCCGAAGCTAACTTGCAGTCTAGCGATGCCGCCGCCGCTCTCGTTGGCTCGTTGGGTCTTGTTCCTTCCGTCAACGCCGGAGATAACTTTGTCATGGGCGAGCCGTGAGTCCTTTCATACTCACTCCATCCAGTGGTTGATCAGAACTGGATTTCTTGCCGTTAGCGTGCACGGTTCTGCACCTGATATCGCTGGTCAAGGGATCGCAAACCCCATCGCATCCATTCGATCCGCCGCTTTGATGCTACGCCATCTAGGCTACCACCAGCCGGCAGACAGGATTGACAAGGCAGTGGACGAGGTGCTTAGGGAAGGCCAGTTGCTGACACCTGACCTTGGCGGGAAGAGCTCCACGCAAGAGGTCACAGACGCAATCGTCAAGAGGATCTAATTCGTAGTATCGTAGCGACACGGATATATGCAAACTCTGCCATATTGGATATACATCGAATGGTATCCGAGCCATGCAATCATCGTTTGGCCCTTTTGCTACTTTCTGCAACGAATGAGCCTCGCATGGTTTGTAAGTCTGGAAAGATGTGTACAAACGACATACCGTTACCAGTCCCATCTTCTTCTCTCGGTCGCCGATTTACTGCGCAATTGATAAACATCAGCTTCGACGGCTCACTGACGCCAGATGTTTCGCAAAACGTACGCCACGGGAATGGAGCCTTTGGCATGACTCTCTTCGTTGTCGTCGGCGGTGTAGAATCAACGGGTTCAGGTTTGACAGTCGCACTCGTAGGAGTGTGAATTGTACTGGCTCTAGTTTCGCCTTTGCTCCGCTCATACGCCTCTAGAGCCTCCTGGAGCTCTCTGGAGATTGGTTCTACAATGCGTGAAATCAGTTTCGATCCTCCAACACCAATGTAGCGAAAGAAGTGCTTGCCGTCCTGTTCGGACTTGACTTGCGAGTTGCTCTCGGCTCGTTGCTTGTTTTCGTAGTCTTTTAGAGCTGCCCGTAACTCTGTAAGGTTTCTTTTTTTTTTAGCATTGCATTGTATACAACCGAAGTCCAGCGGACCGGTTGCGAGAGACATACCTGGGCTGATATCTGCAAGCGAACAGCGTGCAATCGTAGTCAATCGACTTTCAAGATTCAGATAGGTTATGCGATACTGACCTTCGGCTTCGGGTTTGACTTCAGGCCGAGCATCGTCTCTTTCTTGTGTATGGTACTCGTTGGGTGCTGCGAGTAGTAGATAGCGTTCAATCTAGCAGCCGTCATCGACGTTAGTGAACGCGCGTACGAACCTTCCGAGACTTGTTCCTGGTCCGCTTTGATACTCGGTTTCACATCCTCCGATGACAGTGAACGCCTCATAATACTCAAGGCGGATTCCTCTAGCATTTCATGGGTTCAGCACTCCCAAGCTGAGATTGCTGAGTGAAAAGGCTGGGGTGTCGACGAACCTTCCTCGTATGGATCTTGGTTCAGCTTGAATTTTGGCTCTTGGAAGTTTTGGACTTGTTCGACTGGAGTGGGACTTGGTTGAGGCTACAAGTCGTAGTCAAGCCGACTGCTACGTGAATGGGATGGATGCTCCTTAGTTACATACCGCAGGTGTAGGTGGCGGGGTGGGAGTTTTGACCCGCGTCGGTGGAAGGCGCAAGGCGATGTCACTACAACCTGCGCCGGGGCTTGCCCAACTGGGAGGGGGATACGGATGCTTGACCGGGAACTTATCTCGTACCCTCTCCGGGGGTTCTCTACCTTCGCTAATAAAGTTTTCATACCAATTATCTTCATTTCATTGAGCGTGTCTGTGCCGCAGTAAGGCGAGCTGATGACAGACTCACGCTCTTCTGGTCGACCTTTGTTTTTATAGTTGTATTCAAATACATATGAGACCCTGTTAGGATGAGTGCATGGCTCCAAGAACTTGTGCCAATGATGAGCACCGAGGATGGGAGTAATGTCTGTTCCCTCGGGGAGTTCAGCAATGACCACTTTACGCTGTTGACAAATAAGGTCAAGATATGTTTTCGTTATAGAAAAAATATTGCTTACTGTATCGACCGTGTATATAACGGAGGGATTGGCCGTCTTGCCTAACATGTAGAAGATCCAAGCACTCATGAATTCAAAGTATCCCGTTGTTTTCCTCCTGTCTGCACCCTGTTTATGCCCGGGCCAGGGATCTTCGATCACTAGGTACGTGCATCCGGGATTGTCGAGGTATTGAACCATCGAGTACTGCAACGAGAAGTGGAAAGGGAACGCGGTCGCGGTCCAAGACGGTGTGTTCAACGCGCGGCGAAGCGATCTGCTCTTGACGCGATCGACATGGTTGATCGGAATTACCCGGCGCGGTGTACCGGTGGGTGGTCTGTGCAGGCAGATGTCAGGCCTTCGGGCTGCTCGAGCTGCCTACAAAGTCTCGTTTTTTCACCACCTCGTTGACAAATGATGCATAGTTTAGGCCTTTATCGTCGTTGAAGCCCTTCAATGGATAATTCTGCAGCACTTGTGAGGTGCCAGGCATCCGCGGCTGTTGCCGACGAACACGTATATTTCGGGCGCCTAATCATCTTGACGTTGCATCCCCAGCGGCCGTGGCTGCTCCAGTGGCAGTTCTTTCCTATCCTCCTCCTCCTCTTACCTTCATATTCTGGTTGCCTTCTTTTCGGTCCACTTCCCCAAGACATTTTACCATGGTGAAGTCAACAATTGTCGTCAGAGCATCAGATGCTCTCCCTTTGGCCGCCACCGTCGATGACGAGCAAGTCAGTCAAACCACAGGCTCATGACAATTGAACTCCATATCTCAATCCTTCCACAATTGCCTTAGACAGAGACGACACTACAAGAACACAAACAACAAGCCAAACTCATCTTCCGCCGCATCACTGGTAACGCCGAACCGCGGTGTTCAATTGAGAGTGGTCAATACACATTACAGTAAGTCGCAAAGTCGTTGCCCTTGTGCCATTACTGACCGCGTCCTTGGTTGTGACAGCTACCTGATTGCGGACAATGTTGTCTACCTTGTCATTACGGACAAATCATATCCACGGAAGCTTGCGTTCTCCTACCTTGACGAGCTTTCGAAGGAGTTTGCTACGTCATACGGTGCCAAGGTGGAAGCGGTACGGAAACCTTACGCGTTTGTGGGCTTCGGTATGTCTGTCATGGGTATCTCGAGAAGCGTTCCTCCATCTCACACTCGCTTTCTCCTAGACACATTCATGTCGAAGACAACGAGACTATACCAGGATACCCGGACGGCAGGAGCAAATGGAGGAGCGATGGATAAACTGAACGACGAGCTGCAGGATGTGACACGGATCATGACCAAAAACATGGAGGAGCTGCTATGGAGAGGGGACTCTCTGGACAGTGCGTGGTATCGCTTCCTGACTGTAGGGAATAATACTGACGGTATGGAATGCAGGAATGTCGCACCTGTCTACGTCTTTGCGCTCGGAGTCCGAGAAGTACCGCAAGGCGGCGCGGAACATCAACATCCAGGCCATGCTGCGACAATATGCGCCCATAGGCGGTGTGCTGTTTATTATTATTCTGCTGATATGGTGGAGGTTCTCATGAGGCCTCTGCTTTGGACTGTTGCGTATTTGTACATACATATGACGGCGCGCTGCCGCTGGGACACTGCAGACGGCCTGTCTTTTTGTCTTTCTGCTACGACTCTTTATGTTTATGACGATGTCCCGAAATAGCTGGGCTGTGTTGCAGCGAGGCGGCGTCTGGAAGATGCAATTGTGAAGAAAGCCGTCTTCCATGCGTATCATATCGGTCGACCAGCCGAAATCTGCCCGCGGTGCTGTGATGGATGGGATTGATTCAGACCGATAAGTACGCTCCCCAGTTCCAGGCCATGCCCTGGCCTATATACCCCTCCATCGCCCAGCTGGCCTGTCTATCCTATCCTTCTCCATCCCTGCAGGATCCCCAGCCACAGGCCGCCCCCGTCTACCCCAACCCCCGCCGTCGTATCATCCGAGAGATCGTAGAGACCGAGATCATGAACTACCACCCGCCCGCATCCCCGCTGATGCGCCAGGCATCTCCAGGCATCCCCCAAGGTCAAATACAGCCAGGGTCCATCACGTACACCACCAGCGTCGGTCCAGATGGATCGGTCACATACCACCCGTTCAGGTCAGTGCACGATCATCCTTGGAAACCGTATATGCACCCTCAGTAGCTAATCTTGCGCTGTATCTGTAGGGCTGTGCCGGCAAGGTAAACTGGCGATCTGTAGGAGTCAATTTGCTCTTGATTGACTAAGTTCATCTCCGACAGTTATCAGACCGCTCAAGGCGTTGTGTCTGGCATCCAATGGGTTCCCGCTGAAGCAACGTCCGTGATGCCACAAGGAGCCACTCCAGCGAGTGAGGTATGTAATACTATTCTCATCATCTGGAGCCCGAGTTGAATCTTTGAACCACCAGGACATTATCGCGTCGTTCCGTCGAGGGTCTGCAGGATCTGACTGGTAAGTACTCAGCTCTCGAATTGTTGTCAGGCTTCCAACTCAAGACAACCAGGCGCGACGATGGCCGCAGATCTGGCGCAGGCGATGCCTACCGTGGTGGTGGATATGACAGAGATCGCGACGACTATGCGCGTCGTGGAGACTACCGTCGTGACGAGAGGGATCGCGACTATCCTGACAGAGACTACAGACGCGACCGGGACGACTACGACCGGGATCGTGACTACGACAAGGACTACCGTACTCGCGACGATTACAGGCGAGACCGCGACCGCGACCGCTACGAGCGCGATGAAGACGTACGCCCCAGAGACCGCGACTATGATCGCAGGTACGGGAACGAAACTGCAGACCTCGAACGCCGCTTTGGCGAAATGGATGTATCGCGCGACCGCCGTGACCCGTACGACTCCAGGGACAGTGGTTATGCAACCAACAGATCCCGAAGGAACTCGACCTACGGCGATCGTGCACCGGTGTCTGCCACTACTGGTGGGTATGCTACTACTGGTGGGTATGCTGCTGCCCCGTACGCTGGGAGTAACTACACCTCTCCTCGAACAGATCCAACGGGCATTCGACGTGCTGCATCTCCATACCGAGAGGCACCAATCGCACCTCGTCCAATTTCCCCTTACCAAGCAGGAGGAGCCATTCCCCGCGCCGCGTCACCTTACCAGGCTGCATCAAGAGGTGTAGTCCCTCGACCCGTATCACCGTACCAAGCTGGCGGTGTACGCCCGACGTCTACGTATGGGATGACGTCTCCTGGCGTTGCACGTCCAACTTCTGCTTACGGTGCTCCTTCTCCCGTGGTACCTCGTGCTGCGTCCCCTTACCGCGCTGGAGGTGCTTTGCCTCCTCGTGCTGCGTCTCCCTTTGGTGCAGGTCCCCTTCCAGGACGTCCCGTCTCCCCTTACTACAACGCTGGAGCTGCGCCTCGTCCTGTGTCGCCGTACCACGGTCCAGGTGCAGTGCCGCGTCCCGTCTCCCCATATCATGGAGCCGGTCGCCCCGTCTCACCCAATCCCAATGCTTACGGTGCTAGAGGAGGCATCGCAAGAGCAGCTTCGCCTGGCTATGGAGTCGGTCGCAGTGGATATGATGTCGCTCTGGAAGATGACAGAATGCTCGCTGCACCAGAAGGGTTCTCGCGTCCTCCCAACCTGGCGCAGTCCTACACTCCCTTCGACATCATCAAAATTCAGGATATGGATGACTTCTTTGAGAACATCCCGCGTATGCCTTTGGTGCTGGTCACCCATGATGTATACCATGAAGACTGGATCAGGCTTATGACAGTGAGTTCTTCATTCGATGACTGCGTTCCTCAGGTGCTGAACGACATTGTGCAGGATCTTTCTCTGTCTTGGTCTGGTAAGCTTCCCGCTCCTCAATACACCAACGATGGCCGCCAACCCAGAAGGACTACCCTCACCGCTGACCTGGTCGATCTCTGGAACGCATCCTTCTTCATTCGCCGCGGTGCCGAACTCGTCCTCTACAAAGGCAGGGAGCGTCGTTCCGGCCGCGACATCGGCGCCGTGGACATCCATCTCCCGGGCTTCGACGACTACGACGATTACGACGACGATGACACCATCTCGGACGACAGCGAGTACGACCAGGACCGACACCGGTACGGCGCGTACGGTGGTGGGTACAGCCGTGGAGTGGACAGGCAGATGGCGGAGATGCACGAGGCAAGGAGGATACGCCATGAGAGAAGGAAGCAGGATCAGAAGAGGCGGCGTGTCGAGCGCAGACACAGGGACCGGGTGAGGGATGCGGAGAGGAAGTATGCGCTGTATCTCACTTGCGTTACGCCGCGGGAGGTTGTATGATATGTTCGGTTCTCATCGCAAGGATACCACAGATACCTCGCATCGGATTTCGGATACACAAACACACAAAACTCATACATGTCGATGTTCCCATGTCCAGACTATGTCGATGAATTTCTCGTATATTGTATTTTACTGTATGTAGACTCATGACTAGCAACAAACACGTAACGAAGCATTCTCTGTACATGCTGTTCGAGGGTCTGAGCACTGTCCGAGCCGAAGGTCAATTGAAACAAAAGAAGGAAGGTCTGAGGAGGATAGAATTTAGACGTAATGTACCTATCTACATAGAATACTAGTGAAGATGTCGCGAAACATACACAAATACATATCATAGACTGTTGGCACTCAGTATCGCCCGCCGCGGCCCCTGCCTCTCATGGGACCATTGCTACCACCACGATTATAGCCTGTGTTGTATCCTCCCCCGTTCTGCGGACCTCCATATCCGCCACCTCCGCCGCCGCCGTAACCTCCTCCTCCTCCACCGCCGTAGCCTCCATAGCCTCCTCCAGGATTCCCGCCACCGTACCCACCGTAGCCTCCGCGGTTACTTCCCTGGTATCCTCCACGAGAGTTGTTGTAACCAGCGGGCTGAGGGTTATAAGATTGGTTGTAGGAGTTGTCGTAATTGTTGTAACCACCACGTGGAGGACCACCTCGTCCCCCACCGCGGCCACCATAAGAATTATAGTTTTGCGGCGGAGGCCCACCCCGAGCGTTGTAGCCTCCGCTATCATACGAATCGTACGACTGTCGCGGAGGATACGAGGACTGCGCCTGATACGACGTGTATTGCTGCTGGGCACCGCCACCATAGCTAGAAGACTGCTCGTAACGCTGCCCAGATGACTCGTATGAAGATCTCTGATAGTCCGAGGGGCCCCGACTGTTGAAGTTCCGTGTGTGGTCTCTCCCCTGGCCATTGTAGGATGACTGGTATCCGAAAGCCGCAGAACCACCCCTCTCTGGCCTGCCGTAGTTGCCGTCTTGATAGCCACCGCGACCACCGCGACCGCGGCCGCGGCCACGACCACCGCCCTGACGGACATTCTCTCTGTCTTCTTCCGAGAGCACAGGTGGGGGAACCTCAACGCCTGGCAACAAGACAGACTTGTGCGCTGTTATCTGCTCAGGGAATAAATACAACGCCGAGAGTGATCGGTCGTTCTTGATGTCTGGCATGGATACATCCGAGAACGGGCAGGGGAAAGGCGTTCCAGGCATGCATTCTGGGTTGGGCAGGAGGAACCCGCTCAGGCCTTTGCTCTTTTCCGGATTAATCGGGACCGGCTGCAACAAACACATGAGGCTGAATACGAACGAATTATCACCAACACCAACCTCATCGCTCTTGCGCTTGCCGTAAAGAGCCTCAATCGAGGGGTACAGCGGATGCTCCTCTGGAATGTAGATCACTGTGTTGCCCCACGTATTCCTTCGGTTCTCGTCCTCTGAGAGCTTCGGATAGTGTGCGTTCATGGCGTCTAGAAGGCGAGTCTCATCGATGAACGGTAACAGGGCCACGCCTTGCCAAGTCATTTTCTTGCCATTCATATCTACCTGGAAAGAAGTCGGGTAGAAATCGATGATAGGTGAATCTTCTTCTGTCATCAACGGCTGAAAAACGGAAGGGATGTGCATCCGACTGGCGTATAGAGTCAGTACTTGCGCGTGTCACGATGATTCGATTGTGGATTGCGCACCTCGCCGCTGGGAAGACTCCCATGAGCTGTTCGAACGGCCTGAACGGCTGTCCGATGCTGAACTCTAGTTTCATATCTTTCACGTCTTCGAAATCAGCAGCAAACGGTGCGAAATGGTACGGATAATACCACGTCCAGGATGGTGTCTGCGCAAGAAGTGAGCCATGATCACATATCACAAAAGAAGCACTGCTCACCCCTTGGTAGTAGTAATGTAGTACCCATGCCATGCCTTCTACGTACTTCGTCGTCACCCTATAATATCAATTAGATTTGAGAACATTGGAAAACGAGTCGTAGGACTCACTCTTTTCTGAAGGCAGTATCACTCAGCTCTTTGCCAAACTTCTGACGGTAGTACCTCTCCCTATAGCCCGCTTCCCAAAGCCTGAAACAATGAGATCAAGTCTCGAGCACAAAGTTTAATACGTTGTACTTACTTGACGTTGTCTTTCTGCGCGACACTGCCATCGCCATTGACCACAAGGGTGTAGTCCGGCTCTTGATCTGCGTCTGCAGGAGCGTCATCCTCTTCGGAGCCGATTCCCTCATCTGCCTCCTCAGTCTTGACATCCTCCAGCTTGCGCTTTACACCGTGCGATAACGCCTCAGCCCGATCCTCGTCCATGGGCTGGCCGTCGATATCACCGTTCACAGCCCCCTGTGCTGACTCAGCCACGGAGCCATTTGTCGGTGCAGACTTCGAGACTTTCAGCGGCGTGAGCCCTTGCATCTCTGCTTTCAGCATCTCTGCGGCGCTCATGTTCGCCATGCGAATGGCCCTTCGGTTGGCAACAATGTCTCTGTTGGAACCTGCGAGTGCTTGCGCCGCAGCGGGTGCGAGTTGCACAGTCTCTGAAGTCTGAGGTCCACCAAAACCAATGCTATCCGCATTCGCTGCAAAGTCGGTTGCAGGTGCGGTCGGCCCAGAGGTCAAGTTCAAAGACGATGAAGGGCCCGCGTCTGTCGCACCGAGATCCTTCTCCATTAGTTTGCGTCTTTTGGCAGCTTGGTCCTGACGGGTTTCGGCTATGCAGAGAAGCAAAATGTATCAAGCAATTGTAAATCACGCGCATACACAAGTTTGGCACACCTTCGTGCCGCTTGCGGAAGATCTCGTCCTCTCTCTTCGCAAGACCTTCCAAAATGATCTGAACTCTCTCTAAGACGAGTTGACCATGATCTGTGATATATCCGCCCATGCGTGGTAATTCTTGTTTCCAGATTCTGAGCAGTGTATCAATGGCACCTTCTCTGATCTCAAGCGATGGCAAATGCGGCAAGAAGTCGTTGCCGACGAAGAAAATGAGGAGCACCCAATCATCAATCGCCCGTTCAAGGTCGTAGAATGAATGTGACAGCCTCAGCTCGCCATCGAGATACTCGCGGAGAATCGCGACATCGAGAAAAATGAATGGTTTTATGTCGTGAGCCGGCTTCGTATTTTCTTCCCTTTGGTTGGTACACTGTGCAGCCATGTGGCCTATCTGGCCACATATCCGACACGTATTCCGAGGAGCTTGTTGCGCGAAGACGTCTTCACGAAGAACACGGAAGTTGGGCTCATGGGTGGCCAAAGACAGCATGATCAGATCAGCATCCTGTTCAATGTCAGCTCGTCAAGAAAGCAGATGAGGCGAGGCACTAGTGACTCACTAAACCGTAAATTACATGCTTGGTATTAGGATCGTGACCTGGATTGACGCGCTGCCTACGAACGTAGTCCATAATCTTGTGTTCGCCTTCTCCTGGGACACTTGCATCGGAGATAATGACTTCCAGCTAGAAATTGGATCAGTGAAAAAGATTGCACATGAATACGTTAGCAGCTTACTTCTGCCCAACCCGGATCTGAGTTCATCTTTGCTGCGACCCAATACCGGAGCGACGTAGCGAGAAGATCCATGAAGGGGGTTCCAGGAGTGATTGCGTTCGAGTCCCATTGTTTCTTGTTCCTCTCGTGATCAGTGACAACTTGGCCTCGAGCTGCGCAGATTGTTTTTCAGAGATAGTCCAGGCTGAAGAATCGAGATACTCACCTTCCCACTCTATCAACGCAGCCTTGTGCGCTTCTTCCTTCTCCTTCGCTTCCTGCGCTGAGCGGAAACGACGAGAACGCTGCTGATTCATCTTTGCACGAGGTGCAACACCATCTATGCGACGACACATTAGTACACAAGGGTGGACACGTTGTACACTGTACGCACCGATTGCCATGAAAAGAAGCTTGCGAGGTCGGACCATGCCAACAACACGGTCTGTATACTTCATGATCTCAACCATCATATGCTCTTCGGTTTCCGGTGCAGGCTATACGAAGGCTATATGAGCGTGACACAAGTACCAGAAATGGGAGTATTCACCTTGCCCTCTGGATGCGTACATGGATGCACCTGTGGTACCGTTAGCGAGTATTATCGGAGCGGTATTGAGATTCACGCACAATGCCGTTCATATCCAAGTAAAGGTTATCAAACTCCTCTCCGTTCGGGTTGGGATTGGACATGTCTATCGGAATGGTGACCTTTTCGCCATCCGCGTTCTCCACTTCGTTTGCCTGCTCTTCAACAACCGGCAAGACTAGGAGAGCTGATGAGAACATAATAAACCTAGTATATGCGCACACCCCCACCTATTTTGGGATATTTCTTGCTGAGCCAGCGGAAAAGAGCAGGGACACCCTGTGACGAGCTGTCAACCTATAATGTAGAACGAAAATCCGCAGAACACGTACCATGGTGAATCACAGGAAGCTTTGTTGATTATTAGAGCACTAAAGTAGCAAGAAGGCGATTGAGTCGGAATAGATATGCGGACTGTGCGTGAGGGGAGGAAGAAAGGATGTTCGTCGTTGCAGCAGAGAATGACTGTCAGTGTCGACGGGGCCGGCTCACTGTTGGACGGGGCGCTTTACGTAAGAGTCTGCCGCGCCACGGCGCAAGGGAGATGTTCCCACGCACCGATATCGCGTAGATCCAGATTTTGTGAGCAGATCGCGCATGACTCGACTCGCGTGCTCAACGTCTCAGACAAAACGGCCACAACACCTCCTCATTGTTGCCACTACTCCCGACATCCATCCCAACATACGCACATCGAACGTCGAGCATTCCTCGTCTCGCCATGGCTCCTGCGCCAACCCTTCCTGTGCATCCCCCGAACGGGCCGACTGCAGCCCTCACCCACCCCTCTGCACCCCCGCCCCAGCGGTCCCAGAAACAAATGACGAAAGCCGAACGAAGAGAACTGCAAGAGAGTCAACGTGCTGCCAAAGCCGCCGCGAAAGCTGGAGCCGCACCCAACGGCGGCCAATCTAAACAACCTCCCAAGGCTGCACCTGCACCCCTCGCTGCCACTCCCCGTAGACAGGGTAAACCTTCAGAGGCAACTCCCAAAGTTCCCCTGACACCCGGCGCGAAAGGACGTGATACGAAAGGTGCACCACCGATGGCAGAAGGAGATCCCCTCAACGCCAGGAGTTTGCGGATATTTTCGCACTTTGGCCTTCCAAAGCCTGTCAGCGTCGCGAAAGGAGACATTCATCCGACCATTCTTCGCCTTGCTCTCCAATTCTCCAATTTCAAGATTACCGGAGCCAACGCACGATGCATTGCAACGCTCATCGCGTTCAAGACTGTACGTGAACATTGGTCATTCTAATTTGCCACCGGCTCATGGCCCAATAGGTGATTCAAGAATATGTCACGCCACCGAACAACACGCTCTCCCGACATCTTATGACACATCTCAACCCACAGATCAGTCATTTAGTCGCTGCCAGACCGATGTCAGTGACAATGGGGAACGCCATTCGCCAACTCAAGCTGGAGATTAGTCGCACTGACATTGACCTCCCGGAGCAAGATGTGCGTGCTTTCTACCTTCCCTCCCCTGCACTCCAAGCTGACATTTGCATGCAATTTTGCTCCTCAGGCTAAGAATGCTCTCTGCCAGAAAATCGATAATTACATCCGAGATAGAATTATCATCGCAGATCAGGTTATCGAGGAGACGGCTGCGAAGAAGATCAAAGATGGGGATGTTATCTTGACTTTCGCGAGGTTCGTCACGTTTCTACACCAGTCAGTCCCTCGACCTGATCGTCGGCCGTGCGCAGGTCTTCGGTTGTACAGAAAGTTCTACTGGGTGCCATGGAAGAGGGCCGTCAGTTCTCAGTCATCGTCGTAGACTCGAGACCCATGCTGGAAGGTATGCTTCTGTGTCCCGTCTTTGCTGTCTTCTCTCACATGTTATTCCAGGCAAGCGGTTACTGTCGGTGCTGTCTTCAGCCGGCATTCAGTGCACGTACATTCTCTTGCCTGCTCTTGGGTCAGTAATATCCGAAGTGTCGCTGGTCCTCGTCGGAGCGCACTCGATCCACGCAAATGGCGCCGTGTACGCTCGCGCCGGCACCGCATTGGTCGCCATGATGGCCAAGCAACATTCTGTCGCCGTCGTTGTCTGCTGCGAAACGTACAAGTACTCAGACACCGTTCAGCTCGACTCGTTCACGAAGAATGAGCTCGGTGAGTTGTCATGTCGTCATAAGCAGCGTCTCGAGCCGTGTGGCTGATCATTGATATTGACAGCGCCTACAGCCGATTCTTTCTCCTCGTTCCCTCTTGTCAAGTCCCGCGATGCTCTCCTGACGCAGAATCAGATCAACCTCGAGATTCTGAACCCTTTATATGACCTCACACCACCCACGTCCATCACTGCTGTCGTCACAGAAGTCGGCGTCATTCCACCCAATTCGATCAGCTCGATACCAGTCGCCCTGGGTCGTTTGCTGTGATTTTATGCTGTTCTCGTGATTGTCGTCTCTCGTCTCTTCCGACCATAGACTACCTCATACCCGCGGACATCCTTTCGGACACATACACCAAGTTGTGGACCGTATGCATCTCGCTTTCGCACATCTTTTGCATTCTCTCCATCTGTTCTTCGTCGTCTTTGCTGAAGCTTTGTCCCATCGCATGTTTCATTTCATCATTTGTCTCTCACATGCACGCATCGTTATTTGTATTGCTACCTTACACATTACCGATGGACGCTGGGGGTTGCTGGAGCGGGCCACATAGTTTTTGGAGTCGTGAGCATCAGTTTCAATCTGTTGTAACAAGTACAGTAAATGCCATTGTAACATACTGTTTGCGGATTCAGTAATGTATGCATCTAAAAGTGTAATCATATTGTCTGATAGTAGGTAACAGCAAGCTAGTTTGAGCGAGATTCCTGTCATATCTACTAAACGAAAAGCAAACGGGTATCAGCCCACCGTTACTCCGCTTCCTTTGTGTCCTGTATCTGCATGAGCTTCTTCTCTATCCACTCAAATGCGAAATCTGTGACGTGTTCTACGGGCTTGTCGAACAGGAAGGGTAAAACTGGGACAATGGCCAGACCAGTAAGGGTTGGACCCCAGGACTTTACGCGAGGATTCTTCGCGTTCACAAACGCCTTCTTCGCCTGTTTGACGGCGGTGTGTATTGTAAATGCCGGGAGTGCCCTATATCGAGGATTGTCAGCCCATCCAGCGCACACCGTCTGGGGAAGACGTACATGGACGCAATGGACTGGAAGATAGCACGCTTTGAAGCAATCATGCCGAGCCGAGTGGTCTCAGAGAAATGCCGCGCCTCTTCAGGTGTAGGACCCCTTCTTTGTGCCTTGTATGTTTCATAACCAACATCTCTACCGGCAGGATGTGTAAGATCTAGAAAGCAGCTGCATTTTCGCGAAATGGACGCACCCAGCAAGATATAGCCATGAGATGCCATATGCCGCAGTCACGACTGCGGGTGGCACGACAGGTCTGAAAGCCTCTCCAACATCACTAGTCTGGTGGTGTCAATCTATCGCTGAGCGCTGCAGTGCAGGAGAAGAATGGAACGCACATAGGCAATGTAACGCTGTCCTGCCCGAAGTGCCGTCCTCAGTCGCGCTCCGTACGCCATATATCGGATGTCAGAGTCTGTGGAGTCGGCATCTTTGTCTGCCAGAGTGTTTATCTCTTCTGTTGCTTGGACAGAGACAGGTGGTTTTGAGGAAGATGCAGACATGGTGGTGGATGGGGAGAAAGAGACTGAAGAGTTGCGTTTCTGTTCCGGCACGGCGTCACCGATATTGAACGTGCGGGCGTCTGCGGCACTAGGCGTCTGTTGGCCTTTGTGTGAGTCGAATTTGGGCGGCTCAGGGCTTGCTTTACCCAGCTTCGAGCTGTCCATGCTCACTGCGACATACGACGACCAACCATGGCCACCACCGCTCTCGCCGCCTCTGCTCCTATCACGGACCTGTCTAACGACATGGACATCCCTCAGGAGTCAGTCCCGGACAAGATCAGCGCATACTACTCCCTCGTCTTTCCGAACTTCACCTACTACATCCAGACACTCAAAGTCATCATTGGCCGTCGATGTATCCCTAGTTCCACCCCTTCCTCCTCTGAGAACCCCCAGGTTGACGTTGACCTGGGCTCGCTCAAGAGTGTCTCGCGCCTTCATGCGAAGATCGAGTATGAGGAAGAGGAAGAGAAGTTCATGCTGCACGTCATGGGCAGGAACGGTGCATGGGTGGACGGTGTCTGGTCAGGGAGCGGTAGTAAGGTCCCCTTGGGTGATAGGTACGCCTAGTTGATGACAACATACGACATATGAACTAACATTACCGTGCTACGTAGGTCTCAGATCCAGATAGCGTCCCGCACCTTTCACTTTGTCCTCCCGCCACCCCCGGCACCAGAGGACTCCCCATCCCCAAGCTCTCATGCTTCATCGGGACATCGTGCTCGGTCTCCATCTGTCGATATCACCTCCATCGACGTGACCTCCATATCTCCGCCCTCTTCATTACCCTCATGTTCACCACCCCCTGTCCCCGCTGCTCCTGCTCCCCCGAAGAATCCCCCACACGTCAGCGCTCAACCGCAACTACCCAACTCAAATTCTATTCCTAGACCGAAGTCTAACCCGAAGAAGCGCAAGAAGTCGGAAATTGAGGCCCAGCCACTGCCCAAGCCCGATGTTATCCCTCCGAAGCCCCAGTATACTTACGCTCAACTCTGCTACCGTGCAATCAAGGGGCTCGCCGGCAGAGGTTCCTTGCAGGACATCTGCCAATGGATCCAGGAGAACTTTGAGTACTACAAGTATTCCGACAAGGATTGGGAGGTGAGTGATCGTCGCGCACTTGTGCACCCGTCTTCCATATGCAGCCCCGCTGATAACGCACGTGTGACGCACAGAGCTCCGTGCGACACAACTTATCCTCCAATAGGGCGTTCAACAAAGCTGAACGTGGTCCCGATGAGAAAGGCAAGGGTGCTCTTTGGACACTTGACCCGCAGTATGAAGCCTCGTTCGAGGAGGCCGAACGCAAGCAGGCGTTGGCCGCAATGGGAGGAGCTGCAGTGAAGGAAAGCAAGGCCCTGAGTAAGAAAGGAAAGGGACCTCCACTGGATCCCCCCTTCAAGCGCAGCATCAAGGGCGATAACAAGGGCACTCCATTACCACCGCCTCTCACGTCGGTACCACTCGTCCCGAAGTCTGCCGTGAAGACCATCCCTGCCGCGTCTTTCCCCGCACCCGTCATCAAGACGGAGCCTGCCCCGTTCGATGCCATTGCACAGCGGAGTGGTCCCTCTACCTCGACAACTGAGCCTTCAACCCACCCAGCTACCCCTGAGTCAGCAGGACCGTCGTCTGTCTCTCCCGCGCCTGCTGCAGCTTCAGCGTTCCCCGCGATTCCCGCCTCCGTCCGTCTGCCGATTGTCATTGGTTTAGTCCCCAACGCCGGGTCTTCATCTTCAGCGGACACAGCCTCTACCCCACCCAAGCCTATTTCACTTCACGAGAATACCCTATACCTCAACCCTGAGATTTTCTCCCATCTCACGCCCAAGCATCTGCAAGACCTCGAAGTACTGGGCGCGCAGAAGGCGCTCGAGATTCTGCAGAGCTACATTGTGCGGTACTACAAGGAGAAACTCAAGGCTGAAGGTTCCAGAGGACGCGGGCGAGGACGGCCAAAGCGAGGGCGAGGTGTTGCTGGTATCAGTCGTGGCGGCGCACCTGGCGCAAGCAGGGAAGGGTCGTCTTCGGACCTGTTCACTACCGCGCCATTGCCAACTCGGACTAGCCAACCTCCGCCACAGCAGGCGCCGCCACCACAGGCACTTGTGGCTCCTCCTCCAATGGCCTCGTTACAGCCAGCCGAGGATCTTGACGATCCTGTGATTGTCGTCGATGACGACTCACCTGACGATTCACCTCCCACGAAGAGACAGCGGACAGATCCCCCAGTGGGGTAATTCACCCCGTGCATATGCATCCACCCCCACTGCAACGTTCGACCTTCGGCCCCTTCTCCGCATCGCTGGTGTCTCTTCACATGGATCTTTTCTCTTTCGGCTTGCCTCTGGATATGGCCATAGACTGACGGCCTCTGTAGTTTTATCGACACTGTGACAGACAGTTTTCTGGGTGTCTGGCATACTCATTATCCCCACACGACGATCATACCCCTTCGATTCCTCACGTCCTCACGATGAGATCCCCTCCTATGTACGACCGATGACGTCTCGTTTGGTACCTCACCTACCATTACTATCGTAGCCAACATTCCACTCTACTACCTTACTAATCCCGCTCTTCTCGTGTATGGCTGTAGGCCGCCACGTATGAGTATAATTGACAATACCGATTCAATTCGTGACACAAGTGATACAAGTACGACGCTACGTGTTCATTCGCGTGATAAGAAATCGAAACAATAGAAAGATTCCTTCTCAGTGTTCCATATAACCGTGTCCATCTCTGTTATGATCACTGACACCAGCAAACCCCGCGAGTCATCGAGCCGATGTCTCAGGGCACTGGCCATCGGCGGTAATCACCGAGGGCAGTTGGATTGGGGCGCTGCGCGTCTTCGCTCCGCATTCTCTCTCATTCTCCCCCACCTTCTCACCCCCTTTCCTCGTAAACCGGATACCAGTATTCATCGAAATATGAAGAGCTCGAAATCGAAAGGCATGGAAGAATGAAGGAAGACATGTGGTTGAAAGCGAAATGGAGTCGCATGGGAAAGTTGAAGTGTGGAGGTACATATAGGTGCGTCCGTAACAAATCAATACGTTGTAACCTGCTGAAACCGCTCCCTGAAGACTTTGTTCATATCCTTTACTCTCTTCTTGAATTCAAACACTTCCTCCGGCATCGCCTTCCCCACCTGTTTCCGCTCAGCGACGTGCTTCAAGACACTCAACAGCTCCGGCCTGCCCTTCAAGAAATCCAACCTGATCGAGTGCATCCCCGAGTGGATGACCTCGAACGGACTCGCCGCCCTCTCCACGGCTGCCGTACAACGCCTTCGGTATTCCTCGCCATCGTCCAGAGACATCGCCTTGGCCAGATCGACCAGGCCCGCTTGCAAGTTGTCGGCAAGCTTCGTCAACAGGCCGTTCTGGCACGCTTTCGGCTCGGGGTGCTTGGCCACGACGTCGGTTTGAATGGCGTAGTTCTCGAGCGACACTTTCCGCGGACGTCCAGGACCTTTCGGACGCGATACTACTTCTGCGGACGGGGGCGGACGAGGCTGGTTCGCGGCCGCATTGCTTCGGCGGGCGGTCATTGCCCAATTCTTCGACCTCGCGCTCCCAGGCATGGGAGATCTCGAGCGACTACGTCCGGCCTGGAGCCTCGCGATTTGGGAAGACGTCCGGGACGGTTTCGGCGCGTGGATTTTCTTCTTCGGAATGAAGAGCGAGCTGGACGCGGGCGCCTGCGGTGATTTCTTTTGTTTGGGAGGCGCCTCGACTTTGATGATGGGTGTTGGCGGCGGTGGAGTGGGAGTCCTGGGCTTCAACGGCACAACGACCGGTGCGACTGCCTCGTGTGCGTCCTGGCTCGCAGGCTCCGGCGTGAAGAGGCTGCTGTGCAGTTCCTCTTCTGGCTCTGATTCTGACTCCGACGCCGCGTCGTCCATAACGACGTCCTGGGATCCGAATTCGTCGGCGCTATCCACGTCCATCATGTCTTCTTCCTCTACATGACTGGACTCCCCTTCATCAGGGTCTGGCTCTGCTTGCACGGACTCTACGAGCGGCTGCGCAGACTCCGTGGGCGGTTGAGGGAATGCCGGCTCCGGTGATGCTCTTGGCTCTGCCTCCGGCTCTGGGTATTGCAACTGCATGACCGGCTGTGGCAACTCTGCCTTGATTTCCGGCTGAATGATGGGTTCCTCAGTCTCCACAACACGCTTGGGTGGGGGAAGACCAAGGGCTGAACGAATGTGACGAAGGTTCATGTTCAGTACAACCCCTGATTGCTTCTGAGACAAGGTGTAGGGTGTTACAATAGGTGCATAGTTGGGAGGAGGCTTGGGAATGGTGGCAGCTGCAGGGCTTGGACCCCTGGAAGGTGTTGAAGGTGTTGGAGGAGGTGCAACCTGAACTGGCTGGGAGCTTGAGGTGGATGCAATGGGCTCTGCAAACACCACATGCTTGGAGGTTGACGGTGTTGAGGTGCCACTTGCAGATGCGCGAAGCGCTGAGGGAGACAAGGTGTCACTGAATGTGGGGAATATGGAAGGTGGCAACTCACCTGATCTGAGGGGCTGGCTGAAGACTGCTTCCTTGTCCACAATGGTGCTCAGTTCATCTGTCTGAGAACTATAGGCAGCATCCAAAATCTCAAACTCTTCAAAAGTAGGAGAGGATGAAGATGCAAAGGATGAAGGCTTCATGATGCTAATCTTATTGAAGCGGTACGCAATCCTATCACTAGGAAGTGACTCTGGAACTGCAGTAGACATCTGTATGTAGATGTACAAGAGTTCTTATGCTAGGGGAGGGATAGTCTAACCTGTAGGCTAGGGGGAAGAATGAGGGGGAAATTGGGGGTGATGGTGGTAAGGAAGAAAGAAGGGAATGTGAGGGTGTGACGACCGCTCCTTATATACTGCTTATATAAGAGACGGGAAATTTTGCACAGCAATTTAGCCTTTACGGGCTGTTTCGTTCCAAATTTATGGGTTGCAATGGAGCCGAGTCAGTCTAGGCAAGCCCAGACTCCTATAAATAGGAGGTTTTGTAGAAGGCTGTGCTTGGCATTACTCAGCCAAGTCACCATGTGACCACAAGTCCTTGTATTCACTATATGGCCACAAGTTACAATAAGAAAGTCCTTAAACCATCGTTTCAATCCCTTGAAGACAAGCCAGGATCCAGTATTTACACATTTGTCTACTTTGGGAAGAAGCAAGTACAGTGCTGTGCAGTAATTGAACAAGGCATAAGCACTAAGCAGCTGTTATCACAATGCCAACTGATGATGGTATTCCGAAGGCTATCAGCGGAAAGCATCCATAGCGGACCCGGCCGAGAAACTCGCAGATCTAGTCTGAAGGTTACCGGGCGGACAGACAGTTCGGATCGCGCGGCTGGTCCGAGAAGATACCGATGACGCCTGTAGAGCGGATCTGTGGGCCGGAAGCGAGGGTGCATCCGGTGGCTGTCGCGGATGGACATGATTGGCTGACGGACGACGGAAAACACGTTAATTTTACGCCAACGAACGTTCTCACCGAGATCAAGCGTAGATATTCCGCCTGGCAGCGACGTCAGTCGTGTGCAATCACTGCGAGAAACGGGACGTCGGTTGACGTCAGGACAGATAAGATACGCAAAGGAAGACGTACTTTTGAAGACGATAGGCCAGGAAAGGGAGGAGAGGACTTCCGAGCCGCGTAGATATCTGCGGGTTTGAATAAAGGCCATCTGCGCTGCGAGATGTGCGGGCGACACAGCACGGCGATAGGGGGCAGTAGTCGAGACGATAGATGGACCGAGAATGAAACGAACGGTCGTAGGATGAGATCGCTGTTTGGGACAGCCCGCATTCGCTCAAACGATGGCGTGATGGTGCACGATCCTACTTGATGGGTGAACAAGACGGTTGCTGGCAGGATTTGGCGACCGACGATCCCTGAGCTGGTAGGAAGGACGACCGGGAATAGGACGGTTGCGGATGTGCGGTTCGCGGCGCTGTGGGAGGGATGCATTGGGGCGAGAGAAGACAGACAGATGGGCAAACGTGCGTATGCAGGTGACGAGGGAAGCGGTGAGCCTCGTTGCAGAAGCGCGCAAGATAGGCCGTCCGAGTGCGACGATTACGTGCAAAACGGAAGTCGAGACGAGCGAGAAGAGCAGAGCAGAGTGCGCACGATGGGCCACGACGCGTGCAAGGACGAATGTGGCGGGGACGAGGAGGAAAAGCCTAAATGTCGGCGGGGGGCGTCGGGGGGCGCTGAGAACAGGATTTTGGGTTTTGGCGTGGCGGGAGGTGGCGGGCAGGCGGGCGGTCGGGGAGACGCCGAGGGACCCACGTGCCTGACTCATCGTCGGGTCTCATAGCGTCACCTGCACTGTCTTTCTGCTCTCTTTCATCGTCCCCATCTCCGTCCACATCCTCTTTCTCGCCATCCATCTTCGTTTGCCATCACATCTCGTTTCTTCACGCCTGTAGTCGTCGTTATTTCATCTTCGCAAACTCTACGCTTCAAACGTTCCCTCCCTGCAAAACATCCGTGAGGTAACGCCATCCTATAATACCAGCGACCTCGGTACGTCTCCCCCCTTCTTACGTCTTGTCTTGCCCCATCGTCCTCACTCCAGCCCATACTTCGCTTCCCCAGATATCCGCGCCTTTTCGTTTATGGGCCCTCCCGCGGATACGCCCCGTCCAGAGCGACAGACATATCGCTTTCCCTCCGCGCCGCTCACGCCTTCCCCCCAAGCAACAACTCCAACTCTCCGTACTTCTTTCGACTCTCTGGTCAAAGAGTCGGTCTCTACATTCCCCTCTGCTCCCCGCCGCTCCTCATCCAACAAAGTTCCCCGTCGCAAGTCAAGCACGCCCCTGTTGGACAGCGATGGCCCCGACACCCAATCCAAGTCAAGGCCCATGTCGCCACAACAGCATTCGCGTAAACGGATGCCAGCGCGCAAAGCTGACAGAGCTTTGACCCTCCCCTCGTCCCGGACGACTCCCCCGGAACTCTCCCTTGCCTTATCTCCCTCTCGACTGGTGCGACCAGTATCTAGGCGGTCGTCTTCAGCTTCATCCTCGTCTTCGTCTCCGAGTCCGAAACGGTCTGCGCCACCGCCCGTTTCTGCAAGCATGGGTCGCAAGGTAGCGGCCTCCCTCGATCTTTTTCGTGAGACCGCCACTACGCCAGTCTCGGAAGAACAAACCCCATTCGAGTATGCCAGGCCTATATCTTCCAAATCTCGGAAAGGTAGCTTTTCTCAGACCCCAGAAGTTGGCGAGGCCCAATTCGAGTTTGTGAAGCGTTCCGATTGGCCAGACCGGGAGTTGACGGTTGGAAGGAGGGAGAAGAGCACTGCGGCTTTGGAGCGCGTCAGAACGAGGGAGTCGACAAGTTCGAACGTAAGTCATCGAGATACAGACCCTTGGCGGAGAAAAGAGAGGCAGATGTCATCGAAGGACACATTCTTCAGCGACCTCGCTCAGTGGCGGGAAGCTGTCGCAGCTGGCCATTCGTCCGGTCGAGGGCGTCCCCGTGAACGACCCCTGTGGCCAGACGACATCATTCCTGGTGTAGAGGGCGCTTCAGTATCATCCGACTCCTCCATATCATCAAATGCAACGTTCCAGGAAACTCGTGATCGCCATACGCCTCTGTCTGTGCGCCCAGATCCGGGCCCTTCGTCTCCCGTCTCCCTTTCACTTCCACCTACGGAACCTGCTACTGTGTCACAATTTGAAGCGTCAACTTCTATCCCGCATTCTCTGCGCGCGACCATTTCGGAGCAAACTATTGTCCCGGACCGTATCCCTTCACCACTCCCTGTTATTGTCACCCACCACCTCTCGACCGTCGACGACACTCCTTCGTACTCTCCATGGTCCACAGAAGATGAAGAGTCTGCATGGGAGACAACATCGGTATCCACCACGACCTCTACCACATCCGCATCGTCTCCTTTCATACTCTCCCCTTTACGACATAGTCCATTGCCTCAGCCCATCGTCCGGCAGCCCAGCGATGAAGACGATGACACTCACGGTCGTGCCCTTCTCTCTCGTTACGACCATGTGGAGATCGGCTCATCGGTCGATGGCGAGTTGGACGATTTCGACTTCAACCTCTCTCAGGACAGTCTTCCCCACATACCTCTACGTCCGTTCCGGAATCAGGTCGGTGGCCATAGCGCCATCTACAAGTTCACGAAACGGGCTGTATGCAAAGTGAGTATTCTCAGTAATACAGCATGTGCGAATTTGACTGACGTGATGATGCCGAAAGCCTCTTGTTTCGCGGGAGAACCTCTTCTACGAAGCAGTTGAGCGCGAAGCTCCCCCGTTGCTCGACTTCATTCCCCGCTACCTCGGTGTGATGTTGGTCAGTTATAGACGAGTTCCACGCGGCACCCACACATCCGAGGAGCGGTCTGAACTCCGAAGTAATGACGTCGCCCGTCCACCCCTGCACAAAGCTGCTTCTGAGCAGATCTCGTCATCGTCCGGACCTCACAATGACGATGAAGATACCGACTCAGGTGAGGCGGAACTTCCAGAGGTTGCCCTTGCCTACAATCGCCATATCATCCCGGAGTGGTTGCTGAGAGGAGGGCGGAGTCGAGCATGGTCGCATTCCGGCGCGAGTGCTGGGTCGGTGGCTACTGGCAGGCCGCTGCGCAGACCACATTTGAGTGGGTACACAGCGTCTAGCCCTGATCTTGCTTCTGTGCTTGGTGGTCAACGCTGTGCTCAGCTCGTGTCCAGCCCATTGGCACGCTCCCTCAACATGACCGCCCCGACTCCGAATAACTCACCGTTCCAAGGCCAAGGTGTTCCTCACCCAAACTCCCTCGTCAACCCTTCCACGCCGACACCTCCAGCCCCTGATCATCTCCCGGAGAATGTTCAGCCTCCCAGTGCGCCTATGTCTCCTGCCTCCTCATTCTCTGGCAGCCCACTTTTCGGCGGAACGGGCTCGACTGTCGTCAACGCCAAATTCAAAGATCATGTCTTCAGCACGCTCCTTCGTCGCCTGTGCAAGTCAAGGAGCAGGTATCCCAGTGGTACTCGGACTGATGACGACGGAGACGTGGCGGATGGCGAGGCGGAGAGTTCGCATGACATACTTCGGTTGCGGAGGAAGAGAAAGCTGAATCCTATTGAGAGGTTGAGGCAGGAAGAGGACTTTTCCACGCCGGGTCAGCCGCTCAGACGGGCTCACAGTGACGCCAACTTACGACGGACTTCTTCGTCGACTGCCGAGATCTTCCCTTTCGAGGACCCGGATACCGATGAGGCTGCAGATGACGAGTCGCCGTTCATGATGCGCCGTGGCGAGGGATCGTTCTCCTCGAGATCTCAGCATCGTAGCCGCTCCGATTCGCGTGGACCCAGCGGCCCTTATCGCCTAGCGCAGCAGCCTTCCTTGCCTCCCAATCCCCTGGATTGCCACCATCACTCGAGTCCCTCGAGCGTGACGGGACAGTCGGAGTACGACGCTGGGGTGACCCGTCAAAATCATTTCATCTTGATGGAGGACTTGACTGGCCGCATGAAGCACCCATGCGTCTTGGACTTGAAGATGGGCACTCGCCAGTATGGTATGGACGCGACGGCGGCGAAGAAGAAGAGTCAGCGTAAGAAATGCGATCGCACGACCAGCCGGTCGCTGGGCGTCAGGGTGTGTGGGATGCAGGTAAGTCAGATGTGTTCTAATTCAGATGACGAATCGGTATTGGCCGTCCGCTGTATCTTCCTTTTGTATACTAGTAGCCTGCGTGCGTTTGCATCAAAACAGTTTGCTAATTTGTTCCCCTCTAAAGGTATGGAACCATGTAACGCAGTCGTATCACACCCAGGACAAGTACAAGGGCCGAGAAGTCCGTCCAGAGGAGTTCTCTAGCGTACTCGGGTCTTTCCTGCACGGCGGCCAGCGGCTTCTGGCCTACCAAATACCCGTCATTCTGCGCAAGCTCTACGCACTCGCTGTCATCGTCAACCGGCTCAAAGGATTCCGATTCTATGGCTGTTCGCTGCTTATGATCTACGACGGCGATCTCGAAGCGCAGGAAGCTTTCCGCGCCTCCGTACTCGACAATCCATCCCCTCGCAACAAGCGTGGCGAGTCGCTCGACCGCGGCACCCAGCCGTTAGTCGTACCCGAAACCAGGCCCACTCTGCGCCGCTCTCACAGCGAAGACCTCCTCTCCGGGCCCGTAGCCGCGCGCAGCAACCGACGACGCAAGCGCGGCGAGCTGCAGATCCGCATCGTCGATTTCGCGCATACGACGACGGGGCGAGATTGGCTGCCTTCGCCGCCTCCCCGACCGTCTGAGACAGAGGGTGTCACGAGCGGCAAGGGGTACCAGGCTGATGTCGACCCGGCGACTGGGTTGATCTACGCCCGCTTCCCGCCACACTACCCCGACGAGCCTGATCGAGGGTTCTTGTACGGGCTCATGAACCTCGCGGAGACGTTGGAGAAGATCTGGAACGAGGAGCGGATTCGAAGGATGAAGCTGTCGCGGGACGACCCCACTGCTCTGGTGGACCAGCTGCCGGCGTTGTCGACAGAGGGGAAGGAGATCTTTGACGAGATTTTCGCCACACCGGAAGGCGAAGAGGACCTGGGGATGATTTCGACGTAAGGGGAGATGTGGGTGTGTGTTGTTGTTCCTTATAACCTTGTGTTCTCATTTCTCTCATGACTGTCACGTTCCTCGGGTTGATGCAGTCCTAGTCATTGTTCCCTTTTTGCACGCATACCATATCCATCTTTCTCTCCCTCTCCACTTCCTCTCTGACACAATTCAATTCACTCTCTCGCATTTCCAATTTTCTCTCATTCCTACGCATCCCGTATCCGTATCATATTCTTGCTCCGTTTCCTCCGTTTATTCACTCATTCTTCTGCGCAATTTTCTTCCCTGTCACTCTCATCGCTATCAGTGCCCTACGCCTAGTACTCACTCTCCGCCTCTGTTTCTAACATCTGTCTGTTGCACTCTTATGCGGTTTTTGAACAGTAGATTTTTATGTGCATGTACTATATACCTGCAGTATTTCATTGATTTCTATTAATGCCGTTATTACGACAGCTTATGCCTCGCATCCTCGTGCAGTCGCATCGCAAGGCAATGCGCATCAGTTGCAAACGGCGAGGGGGCTCCACGTTCGTGCCTTCACTGCCAATGGCCCAAAGCGTTCTCTCCGCTACAGCGAGAACTCAAGATAGAGCGCGATTTGGGCGCAGTCTGTACCAGACGGAAGTCGACCAATAGTAATCGGTAAGGCGAGCAGTCGCGATGAAGTTTCTTCGTGTTTTTGCAGGAGCATGGTTGGACGGGCCGGCCCCAACGTGTGTAGTATTCAGAACAAGGAGGACATACGGGGCAGAAACCTCTATGACATTAAAACACTGACAGATGCTCTACTCCTGCACGTATTTATGCCTGATATCCTTCCATTGTTTCTGCGTCAAGAGAGCGGGGGTGAGCGAAAGCACGGAACCTTGGGGAGAAGAGACGTACGCCCTTGTTCCAGCTGTCCCAGATGTTGGTGATGCCAACGTCGAAGCCGACGCCGAACGCGAATGCGCCGGCGAAGATGGAGGTCACGTAGACACCTAGTACGAGAAGGGTTTAGCAGTGTGTTGGGGAAGGACGGTGAGGCGAGTCGGAGCGGCGATGAACGCACTGTTTCGTTTTACGAGGGTGTTGTAGAAGGTGTTTGCGAGCTGTTCGAGAGGAGTTGTCAATTAGCGGATGCTTGAGAGTACAGACTTGGGGGACGTACGCTCATGGTGACAAGATGGAAGAAGAAAAGACGGTGTAGACGGTGTAGACGACGGTGACGAGCGTCGGGCGAATGAGGAACCAGCAATTGTCGGGGACAGGCGCGCATGCGGAGTTCGAAATCGCGACCTGCAGTGGGCGCTAGTGGGCGTCTGTTCTGTGCTGTCGAGACTTCCTTCGTCTTTGCTACTCACCGCCCTCGACGCGGGCCATTCTCCCAAAATGCTCGCTCTACGAGCTCTGCGAAAACCGCATCCACCACGATGGGCTGCTCCGTCACGACCTCGCGTCGCTCCCATGTCTTCCCTTCCCGGTCTCTCTGGCTCACCACACGAGACACCTGCCGCTCCCTCACGAGACCATGCAGTGCCTCCTCACATGGCTGGCGGTTTTGCCCATCTGGCCGAGTCAACGCAAGAGCTCATGAACAAAGATCCGGAACTGAAAGCTTGGGACCGTGACCGCCCACCCGTCGGTACTATGTACCCCAGGCCGAACCCACCCCCGCCCAACCCCATGTCGAGCCAGGCGATCATCTCGCGGCGAATACAGAGTCACGAAGACAGATTTTACGGACTGTATGTGAAGTCTACGCGCAACAACACTATCACGACTGTGACGGACCCGGACGGCGCGGCGTTGAAGAAGTTCAGCGGAGGGATTTGTGGGTTCAAGGGACATAGGCGGTCGGGGTACGAGGCGGGGTACATGTGCGCGGTGAAGGCGATCGAGTACTTGGAGGAGACGAAGGAGAAGGACCCGAAAATGAAGGTCGCTCTGTATCTGAACGGGTTCGGACAGGGACGCGACGCGATGAACAAGGCGTTGATTTCGAGCGAGGGAGAGCGGGTGGTGGGTAACGTGAAGAGGATCACGGATATTACGGGGATGAAGATTGGTGGTACGCGGGCAAAGAAGAAGAGACGGTCATGATGAGGGTGAGCAATGTCTTGGACTCGTACTGTCCGGGATGAATCTGACCAGTACTGTTGATTTGACAGGTCTTGGCCCGCATGTCTTGGCGACCTCGCCCGCTCTTGTGATTTTGCTGCTGGTAGATGGGGATGCTGTGGATGTTGCGTAGCATTCAGGCTGGATATCAATACTATGATCGTCATAATTCCCGTTCAAAGCCGTTCTTGAGCTGCGAGAGAGAGTACTGCGACTGCGTGCGTCGGAATGGCCGAGCTGCCGAGGGACGGAGGCGTGGGAATGCCGGTGGGCGAGTGACGAGTGTTGTGCGGCATGGCGGCGCCTCGCGTCCTCTTTAGAGCTGAGTCTGTCCCCGGCTCGGCTCGTCTGCTTTCCATTCCATTCCTCCACCATTCCTCCTCATCGCCCTCCCCGTCTGCTCCTCCTCTGCCTTCTCGTCCCTCTCGTCGCCATTCTGGCATCACTGTCTCGGTCTGCACGGCTCCTCAGGATCCCATTCATCACCCACCAGATGGCAACAGAAACCGTAGCAGCCGCCTCTGTCATGGACACCCTTCCTCTCCCTCCTACTCGCGAAATACCAAACTCTTTCGTTGCTAGCTTCCGCAGTTGGTGAGGATAACTTCTGTGCTGACATCATGCCATGACATCTCATGCACATCTGCAGGTGGACAGCCGGCGAGAAGGAGGGTGCTGCGAGCGAGGAGCGCTTACTCAGGTATGTTACTATGGCCCTCCTATACTACCAAACGAAACCCGTATGCTTATCCCCCTCCGTTGCACAGGAAATTGCCATATTTTCGCTCGAGTCTCTCGCCGCCATCTACACCACAAGAAGACTCGCCTGTTGTCGCACACAGTTCACGTGTAGAGCTCTCTGATCCCAAGCAGTACATCAACACCTTCGCTATCGAGCCCACCAAGCCTGGAGAGTCCGCACCCCCACCGGCTGTCGTGCTGCATGGATACGGTGCTGGTCTCGGTTTCTTCTTCCAGAACTTCCCTGCCCTCGGACGCTGGGCCGGCAACCGAGGAACCTCGGTATATGCTCTCGACTGGCTAGGCATGGGTCGCTCCGCACGGGTTCCATTCCGGGTCAAGGCCAAGCGAGACGACGTCACTGGTCGCGTCAGCGAGGCAGAGTCGTTCTTCGTCGACTCTTTGGAGGAGTGGCGAGCAAAGATGGGTCTGGAGAAGATGACGTTGATTGGGCACTCGTTGGGAGGGTATCTGAGTGTCGCGTACGCGCTGAAGTACCCGTCTCGGGTGAACAAACTCATCCTGCTCTCGCCAGCTGGTGTACCACGAAACCCTGAAGAGGAATATTCTCGAGAAGTGGTGGATACGCAGCCTACTGGAGCATCCGCAGCCGACTCGGCAGAGCCAGCATCGCAGAGCAAGGTGGAAGAGTTGAAGGAGGAACAGAGGAAGGAGCTGCGGAAAGAGTCTAAATCGCGGAAGCTGTTCACGTATTTGTGGGAGGAGGGCTTCAGCCCGTTCCAGGTGGTCAGGTCATCGCTGTTCTGGGGACCCATGCTGGTGGGGAAGTACTCGAGTAGACGGTTCATTGGTTTGAGTGCGGAAGATACCAAGGCCATGCATGAGTATATCTTGAACATCACTCTTGCGAAGGGCTCCGGCGAATATTGTATATGTGAGTACATGCACCTCAGGTCCGTTCCTTTTGCCATGTCCTGACCCATCGCCTTCTAGCACACTTACTGGCACCGGGCGCGTTTGCTCGTAAACCGGTTGTCGACCGCATACACGCATTGAAGATCCCAGTAACTTTCGTTTGTGAGTACCTGTAGCTACTCCGACATTCGTTCTCACTGACGACCACTGGCACAGATGGAGAGACCGACTGGATGGACCCCGAAGGCGGATCTGCCTCCGTAGAGAACATGCGTCAAGCGGGCAACGGTCAAGGTAGAATGTACATCGTTCCGCACGCTGGTCACCATAGTACGTCCGTTCCGCCGTACCTGCTATGTGTTGTACTAACATCCGGTGTGTTCTCCAGTATATCTAGACAACCCCAAGGCTACCAACGATCTATTAATCAAAGAGCTGGACCGCCGTCACGTATAGAATGCATTGCATTGTTATTCACTGCATCTCCCCACCTACATACACACCACATCGTTCACGTTCTCTATCCATGCTTTGGGCCCACGTCGTATGTCTCTTTACTTACTAGTAGTAATTCTCTTGTCCATATTGTTGTTCACTTTCCCCACCACCCACCTTCCACCTCGCATGCTCTCATTGACATTCTTCGAACCCTCAGATACCAACTCACGTGTAACTTTATGTGTTCTCTGCTTCGTTCTATTTTCGCTACTCGTTAGGAGAGCTAATTAGAGGCGAGCTGTGGCGTTGCGGCGCTATGGCTCGTCTGTATACAATCTTCTCGTATTTCGGGACTGAGCGCAAATGAAATGTACTGAACGGTCGTTCGTGAACCTTCTGGTGCAACTTTACGCACCTGGCTGCAAGCGGAGTTCTGCCAATGAAGCAGTAGTGTTCTGGGTCCCTGGTTCCTATCGGATAGCAGACGTGCATATTACTGGGCATCCTGCGGTCCGTTGCTCCAAACGAATCGAATACGCTTCACAATCTATCATACACGCGCGAGCCATGCCTACGATACTGGAGTCCGAACGTTCGAAAAGGAAAAACTGCAGTCTAAAAGGAGTGCGTACCATGATTCGGTATGTTATCGGTACATACATTTATGTGCAAAAAGTACAACATGTTCCGGATCCAAGAGATCCTAATGTGCTAGCCAATGCCACCAGATGGCCATGGCACAGGCGAAAGGGACCCAGATCGCAAAGCCAAAGCCACTTCCTGAAAGCGATGAGAGCGAATGAATGGGCTTACAGCAGGGTCTTGACGCGGACGCTCCTGCCAATGGAAGAAGAGCCTGAAGCTGATTGGGCGTATCACATCTTCACGGCATTTTCATCATATGGCATGATGATACCCAAGCTCTCCTACGTGCTGGAGAGCCAGACGTTGGTCATCGCCGAGGTTGTGAACCCTGGAAACGACTTCCAGGTCCTCCTCCGCCCGACCGCTGAGTTTCTCCTTCGACGACGCGAGAGTGCCGGTGTACATGCTACGCCCATCGCCGTCTGCGTCTACCTGTTCTTTCCCCTCGTCCATCTCCATCGACATTGATGATATCGGTACGGACGCCTTCCGATGGTGGTGGTGAGGTCGGTAATGGGTGTACGTCCCGCTCTCGACGTCCTGTTTGAGGTGCACGTCGTGCGTGATGTTGATCGCGATGGGACGCATGGGCATCGACCCGATCGTGGTGATTTGCGCGTTTTGGGTCCCTGAGAGGGTGGTGGGGTGTGTGCCGGTGGATTTTGTGCTGTCGAGCGCGCCGGACATGCGGAGGGCGAGGCGGATGGTGATGGCGGTGAAGGTGATGCCCTGGAAGGTCGTGAGATGTTAACAGAGTGCGGATTGCGGTTGGTGAGACGGACATACCACGAGTGGGGTGACGATCTCGAGTAGGATGTACTGCGCGTTGTAGTTGGCTTCGTACAGAGCCAGTAGGATGATCTCAACGAAAAGCTGCAACGACGCAGATTCCACGAGGATCCTGAGCACTGGCAACAAGCTACTTTCGTGCGCGTTGGCGCGGTATGACGCTGACCGTCTGTCAGTTTTCCAGATCTTGTATGCCATGAGACCAGTGGTCATGGTAGACTGAACGACAGCGACAGAATAGAACGTTGAGATCCAGTGGGTGAGACGAGGGTCGAAGACGGTATCGGCTGGGTTGACGGAGGTGTAGAGGCCACAGACGGTATATCCAGAGACTGGATGTCATATTTGCGTGAATATACGTGGATGCTAAGAGCGCGTGCAACACTTACTGATGCTGACAATGAAGAGCATAAGCGGAAGGATGATGATGCGCCAGTCGCGGTTCCAGATGACCCAACATCTGTATATCTATACCATGTCAAGTTCGTGAGCAGCGCTCGTATGAGAGAAGAGATAGCGGCGTATACATACCGCAACACCGTCTCCGATGATTTCTTGCGTCGCATAGAGCGTATCCTTGAAGACGTGGTCCCAAGGGGCAAGGTTCCCTAGGTAGGCCACTGCACCTCCCGGGTCGTTGGCGTGATCTACAAAACCACGGATCATGCGGAAACAGTTCATTCCTATTTGCGTCTGAATCAACACTGTGATCTAACGCAGACAACAAGAGAAGTTCTCACCGAGATGCATCGTCGCGACGATGAAGAATACAACGCCCATGATGAACATGGCCTGCATTGGTGACAGCGGACATCAGTGCCTTGAATAGAGTCTGTGATAGGCTTTACTTGCCCGACTATGGTTGTCTTGCCATCGGCGAAGTGTGAAGTTCACGTATAGAGATGCACAGAAAAGACAGAGAAAGATGCCTGCAAAACACGATCGTGTAAGTTCGAGTACAATGGCGATCATCGTCCTGAAGAATAGTCACCGTATACCAGCGCCTGAAACCGATCATGAGTGAATGGTTCGCTCACTGTACGCTACGTGAAAACCCACCTCGAGCCATAATGAAACAATGAACGTTTTATCCAGGGGGAACTGCTTCATCTTTCGATGGTATCCAAAGAAAGTGGGGGAAGGGAGAAAACCTCGACCCGTATACACTCGAATCTGCGCAGTTTTTCAACCATGCTCCACGACGCGCCCTCTCACGAAGAAGAGGGTTCATTAACCCCGAGGGTTGAAAGGGAGGAGGGAAAAATGGAAAGGAGAAGCACAGAAGACGAGGATGGGTATGCGTTTTTCGTCCAGGGTACTGGCACATCGGACAGCAGTGTCAGCTGGCATCACTTCCGCTTTACGCGAGTCCGATGGCGTTGGGACAGCAGAGCGTTTGCAATGTCATATTGGCGTTCAAACTCCAACGCTCCACTTCTTGAGGGTTCATCTTAGTAAAATGAAGTGAGGAGTTAGCTATGTTGGTACGATCGTTTGTGAGAGGAAGAATCTAGCTACCGGACGTTATATTGTCTGCTGACGTTTGAAGAGGGAGTCTGTAGGCGCAAACAGTTGGGTCTGTGGGTGTTGAGAAGAATAAGCAAAAATTCCGGGCGTTCCGCGGTGCGAACAGAAGGGAGACGGCGAAATGCTTGCAGTCAATCGGTCCAGAACTAAGCAGAGTACCGGCATCACTGGTTCGCGTTTTTCGCAGGAGCAGCACGCAACGAGGTGGAATAGAGTTGTGCGCAGAAAACTCGACTGGCTGAATAGACTTCTCGCATTCCTTCCTTCTCCAGTAATGCCAGCAGAACCTCACAGGATCAAGCTTCGTGAGGTCCAATGACGAAACGGATAGCAACCACTGCAGCCGACCGTTCAGTCTTTCAATGCCCGAAGGCGAGGAGCCTTTACAGGTCTTTCCGTTCGTGAGAAGTCGTGAGACCGCCGAGCTGCGAGCAGCTTAGAGGACAAGCAGCGTGGCATGCACAGTACGAGATATTTCTCTGGCAATATATCGATGAAGGTACGCGTGAGTAATGAGGTTGTAACTCACGCATCAAATGCTCACAGATACCCCTTCCTGTGGGTCAATTGCGGGTGTAGCAACGTCGACCGAGAGCGACGTGTTGATGCTGAACATAACCGCGGTAGAGAAACAGCGGCTGAACGCAGAGCGCGGCGAGTACGAAAGTGCCACGTCTGGAGACAAAGGCAAGGCCGAGAGGATGTTGCAAGGGAGTGCCTTGGATCATATGGATGGTCGTGGATTGGCTGGGAGAGCGGTGGCCGCGACTCGCCAAAGGCCAACCGCGCAGGGACAACCATTTACGGAACGGCACCCTCCGATCAGAATCTCGCCCAGATCTTCTCTGATCGACTTCTCAACTCCTGCCATTTACAGCCAACTCCTTCTTTTCTGCTCTCTCCAGCTTTTTGCCAGCTCGTCCTCAGCCATCCCTCAGCTCTCCGGAGATACTGGCCAGGGAGACAAAGTAGCATCACCACATTGCTTCTGCGTTTCAGAGCGTGTTGTATCGCTTTTGGGCCAAGCGCATTCCATGGTTCGCGCGTGTTGCCAGAATGTTGTTTTTCTAGGTCTCGTGTCTCCGACCTATGTTCCCAAACAGACCAGAATTCACCCCAAAAGGCACCTCTCGCGCTGGCGAGAACTCTAAATTACTCCGGTCACCGTGCTGCTACCAGACTGCGCACCATCCCTACAGGAGGCAGAACGAGCG